>JAUTXX010488778.1:0-12435 GCA_032273605.1 Panulirus laevicauda | reverse complement strand
CATGATTTCATGGAGATGTTACCACTTTATGTTAATCTGTCTGACGCTTTGGCGCAATAAAATGAATAAATAAATACCGAAGTGAAACGAAGGCTTCTAAGTGGTTGTGGGTAGCAAGTATGGTACCACAAGGATTAACGGCAAAAATCACGTTTTAAGATGATTGTAAACACCTGAAAATAATCTTATGAAACAAAGACGTGACAATTGTAATTCAGTGTAAAGTTGTGCACATTGATAACATGAGCTGCGTGTACGAGTATAGAATGTCTGGAAAATCCCTAGAAAAATGGCAGCAGAGAATTATGTTAAGGTGGTTATAGTAACAATCTGAAATTTACAGTTTCCTAGGAACAATCTGATATATACGGGGTTCCTAGGAACAATCTGATATATAAAAGGTTCCTAGGAACAATCTGATATATACAGGGTTCCTAGGAACAATCTGATATATACAGGGTTCCTAGTAACAATCTGAAATACACAAAAGAAAGCAAGGAGATTGTTGGGGTCATTGATTCTTCCACGTATTAAATACCGTTTCGCGTCTTAGGAGATTCTTGCTCAACAGCTTTATTAAAGAGAATCGAGTTCAAAACAGTCCGACTTGTTCGCTATCGCTAGTGTTTCGTAATAGCTAATGTTTCGCTATAACTAATGTTTCGCTATAAATAATGTTTCGCTAGCGCTAATGTTTCGCGCTCGCTAATGTTTCTCTATGGCTAATGTTTTTTTTTCCCCCACTCTTTAATCCCATCCACATTTCAGGTAAAGCCTAGTTTCCATTAACGAACTTATGTCCCAACATAAACAAGGCAGAATTTTCCTATATAACCCCCTCCCCCCAGACAATACCTTCTGTATATACTGCGTTGGTCAGTCCACATCTCGAATGTTGTGAGCCGTTTTGGTCTTCACATTGTACAAAACATGAAAAAAAAAGTTCAGTAAAATGGAACCAGGTCAACACCTAGAAACACAGTTGGACTGATTTTCTCTTCTAAAACGTGGATCTTATCCACGTATTATAGATAATTAAGATTAATAAGTGCCCAGAAATAATACATTTGGAATTACTGGGAAGATATACATTAAGAGTGGAAAAAAATTCTCCCGTTGTCAGAGAAAGTGAGCACAGAAATCAATTAGGCTGTACTTAACGGAAACACAGGTCATACATTCAATAAACCGTCAAGTTAATCCTTTCGAAGAGATCGAGTAACGTTAATTTATATAATTTTTTTCCTAGCATATCATTTCATTCTTAACTAACATGTCATCTGTTCTCTGTTCTTTCCGTGTACCCCCATGAACCTTGAGATAACGACTTGCGTCAAGCAGAATCCTGTCTCCTCAACTCTCATTTCTACTTTTCCGTTTTGCTCTCCGTGATCAGGGCATTCACAAATATTTGCCGTCCGCCAGTTTTCATGTATTCTTTTGCCGTGTAAGTGTTCTGTGATTTATCTTTTTGCGCACTTTCTTACGTCCACGTGTGCACCTATTTGTTTATTTGTAAGTCCACCGAATGATGCAATGATATTGGCAGCTTTATACAACATGACATGACATCTCTGTTCAACATTTACGTTGCTCTCTCTTTTCTTCGGCTGAACTATATTTCTTCTCAAATTCTGGTGCTTTGAAGTGCACTATCTATCAAACAGATATTAGTGCGCAACCATTTAATTAGACAACGCAATACATACCTACTACTAGTGGGCACCCGTTGTCAAGGTTTGACTGTGACGTCATTGTTACGTAATAGTTTTTCTGCCAAGTAGTGGGAAAACTTAATATTCGTATCTGGGAGTCATATGGTTAGGCGGAAATAATTTGTCTTTAGCTATTTACTCCTAGCTGAATCACATGACTTTATGAGTAGGATATTTCACCACTCAATGGTGAATCACTGGGGTCCACGCGAAATCAGAGGGTAGTCGAGAATTTGTATCACTGTCAACAACCTTTCCTTCCCCTTATATGTGTGTATCTATTTGGATATATTATATATTTTATACTTAGAATAATTTATAGGTGGTATGATTAATTTATGATGGCCATAGCTAGTTTAGAACACTGATACGTTATGAGAAAACACGTCTCGAAAGCTTTGATACGAGGGACTTTTCATACCGTGTCTATGTGGCATGACGTCATCAGAGAGTGCAAACGCCACCGAACGGCCATCTTGTGGTAGTGTCTGCCTTGTATTCCTCCTGTTTCTGCGTTAAGTGCGACTCAGGGGACCTATAAGTTAGTTCTAGAGAAGGTCTAGAGGTACAAGATGTCTACGATGAACCCTGAGTAGTGAGTATACTCATGTTTGGCTATGAAAAGTGTTGTTGATGGGCAAGGTCGATTTTACTCTGGCAGAAGTTCGATCAGGTGATCACTTGACGTTTCACAAGGGAACAAAAAATATCATTTCCCCAACAGCTTTTTTACCGGTATGCCTCTGCCTACCCATAAATGTGTATGAGAGTGAGTGTTTGGCGTTCTTTTCATTGTATGCTTAAATGAGATGCTGAATTAACCTCCTCTAGAAAGCTGCTGTCACAGTCAGCTGAGCTGAGCGAAGTCAAGAGAGGATCAGCTGCGCAGTAGGACGACAAAGGAAACCAGACTGATAGTGAAACAACAAACAGATGTGACTCTAGAAAGTATTGCTATTGTCGAGGAAGTCAAGAATATCATGCAGAATGATCAAATTACTTTGAACACCTACATCCAAGTACCAGTTTTAATGTATCATTTCCGTCACTTTTATCAGTATTTATGAACGTTTGACTTTATGGGTTATAAGTAGTATTGGATATTACATAGTATTTGCATTTGTAGCAAAGCGGGAAATTTGCTTTTTAATAATAATCGTGATTGTTGTGTATGGTACAACATTTTATCTTAGGCCATTACAGTGGGTTTTCCACAACCCCTGTGGCCAGAGAGAGGGCCTGGTAGCCAAGCCAGTTATATGGTAATCGGGACAATTAGTATAAAGCTTAATTCCAATACAAAAGTCTACCATCATGTAGCATAAAACACGGGAAAACTGTAAACAAGGTAGACGGAATAGTTCAGATGTAAAGGTTTTTGGTAAGTCTGATGAAACTTTGCATTACTGTTATCCCTAGATAATGAGTGATTTTGTTATACTGCGCTAGCGAAATGCATAGACAACTACAATAACTTGCAAAATATAATGTGGTGTTTTATATATATTATTAATTCATAAGTAACTATTACACTTCTAAGAGAATTAACAAAGCCTAGGTAAGCCTCATTTAGCCTTCATAGCAGTTGAGATTGATCTTGATGTTCTTCGCAGTTGAGAATCATCTTGATGTTCGGTATTTTCATCAAAATATATTAGTCACATCATGACAGTGTTATGCAAATGCTACTGATATCAACAAGCAGATGACAAGCCAAGTTACCATTCGTTCCCTGGCAGCAAACCAAGTTAAGGTTATTATATTGCTAGTATACATTGCAGTCACTTTGTAGTTAAAGCTTTCATAGGTTTTTTTTTTTTTTTTTACTAGGGCTTTATGTACTTGGATATCATTAACCAAATTTTTCTGGTGACCCATACCACTGTTACCATATTTAGTATCTTAATTTGATATGCTCTGAATCATTCTCCACAAAACTGTTACATTTCATTATTCTCTTAACACTCCTTGAGAACTGTAGTACACAATCACTTGATATCCAAATTAAGTTTTGATCACTTTGTGGTATCAAAATAATTTGTTTAGAAATTTTGCTGAGGCTAAAATGTGCCCAGAAAACTGGCATTTTCACTAATAGTTGCCTGTTTTTGTAATATGCATCTTTTTGTTATAAAATCTTGGCCAAAATACTAGTTTCCATGAATAAGCTCTGCCTTTAACCTGATAATCATAATCATCATCACCCTTACACATTTGTTAATGTAGGCTGAAATATGATGCTCTTCACGATACATTCCAATTATTGCTCAGTTTGCTAAGCATAATGCTAATGCCACCTTTGCACAGCAAAATTGTTTGATATGCAAATATAGTTTTGATGTACAGCTAAATTTGTGAATTACCAGTTCGAAATGTGATGTACATTTTAATGTTCGTTCTTGTTATGTAAAGTTAAGTAACATATGGTTAGATTGGATTTTTCAAGGGGAACTGCCTTTCATTTCATGGTTTTAAGTTAGTTAATGGTAATATTCAGCTAATTTTTATGATAATAGAGTTGAAACTTATCCCCATTAATAAGTATGTTGGCCTTGATTGCCCAGTTGAAGAATCTGTTTGTCTCACACTGTCAGCATCCTCTTTTGACATGATTTTCATATTTTGTATCATTTGCAAATGATGATATGGAAGTGTGGCTTGCATTTGTGTCAGTGTCAGATATAAGAATGAAGAGGAGGGATGGAGATACAGTTCCTTGGGGAACTGAACATTTTACTGTGGTGGCACTGGAGATGGCATGATCATCATGATATATTTTTCACATTGGATAGTTACGTTGACTAGTAGGAAAGTTAGTTAAGGATTTTGGTTTCTGTTAATTGATTCAAGTGTTTCACATACTTGACATTAATTAAAACAGAATTTTCTTCAAAGCCCAATCCATGAACGACTTGCTTTAATCACAACATCCTGGTATTTTTCTTGTTTCCATAAATTATACTATACATCTACCATTGCAAAAGTGTCTTATGTTCCTTAAGTGGATTCATGGTAGTGTTAAATTGTTTCAATTTGTTGGCATGTGAGTAACTTTGGAATATTGTTGAATTTCTTTTGCTTTAGTAGAGAATTGTGTGAAGAACAGAATAAAACTGACAGGTTTTTCATCATATAGTTATAGAAAAGCTGATAATGGGCTGGATATAAAGATCAGGGAAAGTGTTGGGTATATTAATGTAATGGGGAAAATTGTACTTTTTTTTGAGTTGTAGCCTTATTAACTGTGCAATCCAAAAGAATTTATTGTGTAAAAAATAAGATGGAGAAAGCAGGTTTTTTTGGTACATTGATAATTATTAGTGGTGAAAACTTTTGAAGTTGAGCAAAAATGTGTGATTGATTAATGCAAAAGTAGGTGAAACACTTTTAGACTCAAAACCAACAGAAAGTATGGAGACCTCACATACTTCCGCTAGCAGCCAAAATTTACTTTATCATTATTGTTGCAGTATTTGAGGAAAAATGTATGATTATTATGGGTTGTTTACATCATCACTGGATGTTGTATTCATTCTATGTACATCTATAGCTCAAGACTATTCAGCACTTTGCTTGCCCTTATCAGAAGCAATGGGATCTATGGTGGAGAAATTTAAGAAGGCCCTGGAGTAGTATTTATACACTATACCAGACCTCTCTGGCATAGCAGTTAGTGTTACTGACTGTCATGCATTCATGGGCCCCCTAGGATCAATCCCACATAATTTTGAATCCTGGTTGAGGCAAGTTAACATTCCACCCAGCTAGCAGTGTGTGTGTGTGTGTGTGTGTGTTTTCTATGCATGAATGCATACATACATACATGAAGAATAAAAACATGGTGTGTATATATAAGGTTAAGGGACGGGAAAACGTGTAAAGCTCTTTCCCTGTAACATATAAATAGTAAACCAGCCAGGCTGTGCTGGGTACAAGGGCCTGTGGGTGATAGTGTGCAACAACTTCGTTGACTGACGTCCCATTTCAGCATTTTGCATTCAGTCTGTGCTGTGAGGATAGCCCTCCATTGTCAGCACTGTTTAATTGCAAGGTATACATTTGGTCAGTGTTCTTGACCATGTGGTGGTAGGGTATAGACATCAGTGTCATTGATACGTTTCATCTAAAGGATTGAATTTCTAATTAAATCCGGCCTGATAGGGGAATTTAGGAGAGTGTTTAGTTTGTTCTGTTAATTTCTAGAAGTGTTTCAGCATAATGTACTTTGATTGACCCACCCTTCCCATGATCTTCATAGCCTTAGTCATTATCAGTTGATAAGTTGTGGCAGTATAGTACTCTCTTAACCATGAAACTTCATGAAACACTTGTAGAATTCGGTGGAACCCTTGAAAACCTCGCCTTTACTTCCACTAGTAGCTTACCTCTATGTTATTTTCTCTATTTGGAAATTTTGTGTTAGGGCTCATGGTTACATTCATTTGCTATGAAATTTGTGCACTTTTAAACATTAATTCTTTGACATGGATGTTTCAGTGTGTACCTTCAAAATGTTTTGAGTTGTTGCACAGTGGGTTCGGTGTGCACCCAAATCTTTGAAAAATCTTTTTTTTTTAATCATGCATAAACCTTTTGTGGAGAGTTTTTTATTTTTGTGGACAATATATTGTTGAGAACATAGGTGAATTTTTTTTGTTTTACCAGAAAGATTTGAAATCAATATTTATTTTGCTTATTTATTTTGCTTTGTCGCTGTCTCCCACATTAACGAGGTAGCGCAAGGAAACAGACGAAAGAAATGGCCCAACCCACCCACATTCACGTGTATATACATACACGTCCACACATGCAAATATACATACCTATACATCTCAACGTATACATATATATTATATACACACAAAATGTTTATAAATATTCATAGTGGTGAGCAACAAACTCTTTTAATGGTGATGCTGGGATATGACATACTGATAGGTGTGTATAATAAAGAGTAATCATTTACAAACTGAAGCATTTAATAAGAATGTGTAGCCAAAATCAGTGTCACAAATTGACTATTATTGTGAATAGATATTAAGCCAGTAATGGTGGTGTGCATCGTAACAAATTCTTTAATGATGATCATGGTAAGATTTTTTTGTGTTTATACTGTTGTAGAATAGTAATTTAGAAATAGAATCATGCAAAGAGACAGTGAGAAAAAAAATATTACTAATTTATAATGAGTTATAAACATGTATTAGTAATGTGCATCTCCTTTAACTTGCTGTATTGGTAGTGTTGGTATGACATTCTCTTCTTCTTGTATGTAATGTTGTAAAACAGTCAATTATGAACAGAAACATTAAAAAAAGACGCATCACAGATTGATAATTATTACAAACATTTAAATTGCGTGCATCTCATCAAAACTAGCTGTAATTGTAATGTTTGTGTAAGATCTATTATTTGGTATGTATAAGAATAATGGATTACAAGCAAATGTAAAAAAATGTAGAAAAGAATACAGCATCACAAATCAGTTGCTGTACTCTTGCAGTATTCTTTCTATCCTATCCTCAGGGATATATGTATTTCCCATATACCTCTCCTTTCTCTTTCACTAGCAACTTTACTTTGTCTTTCCCCCACTCACTACACTTTCTACTTTCTAACCTACCCAGCCCCTACCTTATACATGCCACATGCATATCTCACATGTGCTAGCACTGCTTCCCTAAAAACCTCCCACTCCTCACCCACTCTCCAAGCTTCGTTTACTCTCACTTTTTTTCCATTGTACACTCAATCTTTTGTGGAATTTTTCACGTAAGTCTTTTCCAAGCTAACTTACTTTCACTACTCTCTTCTCAAACCATAATGTTTTCTTTTATGGAAACCTCTGGTAGTGATTGGATATCCCATCAGCTGGCCATCTTAGCACATTCACATCTAGAAGTCTCACATTTGCACTCCTATTACTTAATGTGTAATCCAGTAATGCCAACTGACTCTTTCCTACTCACATTCATATACTTATGTATGTCCCTTTTTGTAAACCAGGTATTCCCAGTCACCAACCCTTTTTCAACACATCTTCACTTGCTTTTCACCTATGCCATTCACATTATTGAATTTCCAATGCCCCCCAATTATACCCTTATATGCTATATTACTCGCTTTCACATTTGAATTACCCATCACTAATACCTGGTCTTTTCATTAAACTGCTTGCCCATCTGCTTTGAAAACACTTTCTTCATGATATCTCTTCCCATGGCAAGTGCATAAGCCCTAATAAGCAACCATCTCTTGCAGTTTCCTTTCATTTTTACTCTCATCAGTCTAGAGCAGAGCTAGAATCACACTAGGAGTGAGAACAATACTCCATTCAAGGATGGATTAGTCCTTTGTATAAATGGAGCAACTGTTCAGAAATTTTGGCAGGACATCCATTTTCTTAGAGGCAGGCGTAGCCATTTCCAAAATATTAGGTTTCTGTGTGGATGTTGCAGTAATACCAAGTATGTTCATTAAATCAAAAGGTGGAATTACAGAACTGTCAGTGGAGACAAGAAAGTTATTTGGAATTTTCGATAGATGGGGAGAAACTGGGTCTTGGAGGCTTTTAACCTAACCATTTCATCTGCCTTATGAGGTATCCTGCCCCAAGGCTTAGTTTATTGAGGAAGATGTGTTGAGACAAGATGCAGATTGAGTGAAGGAAGGAGGAGCAGATTTGAAGAATGTATAGGAGTGAAGTGTTGAGTCTTTAACATATGAAAGCATTCGGTTATTTGTTGAAGAAAGGAAATTATAGATAGAAACGATGAATACTGTAGGAGACAGGTTGAGAGATTCTGCTGTTGATGGAGGAGGGTGAAGAGGCTGATCCATCAACACCCACCCATAGATTGGCTGACGAGGATGCTAGATATGAGGGTGCAAAGTGAGTGGGGGAGCTTAGAAATGAGACCCCAATGCTACTCCCTTTTTAAAGCTTTGATGTTTTAAGGGCATTTATATAGGATTCCCCAGAATCTTTCAAGGATGATGTCTAGACATCATTAAGAATAGAATGCCTTATGTAAGTCTTATTGGTAATCATTGAGAAGAGTGTGAGATTCAAGATGTCTGAGGATATGGGGGTTGAGGAGGTATTCAAAGGCTTTGGAAACAGAAGTCAAAGCATCAGGACAGCAGATAGAGGGGTTTGAATAGTCCCTTTTCTTTGGAAGGGGATGTGCCAATGCATGCTTTCAATAAGAAGGAAAATTGCGATTTTTATCAAGATATGGAACAGACAAGCAAGCATAGGTGCAAGTTCAGAGACACTTTCTGTACAGAGAAATGGAATCTATCAGGTACATCAGCCTTGTTCATGTCCAGAGGGAGAAGAGGGCTTTGGACAGTTTGAAAAGAAATTCTGGGAGAGGCATAGTATTAAGAGGAGCATCAAGGGGTGAATGAATGTTGTCATTCAAGGTAGTGGAAGGAGAACCAAAGAGCTACTTTCTCAGCAGGATAGACAGCTATCGCCATGTCAGAATGTAAAAGTAAAGGAAAGGTAGAGCAATGGAAGTTGTTGACAAAGTCTTTAGCTTAAAGATTGGAAAGACATATTATTGGTTGAAGAGAGATTATAGCGCTTCCTTTGGATAAAGGAATGCTTAACTTCACAGATAACTTATTTGCATTGATAATGGTCAGTGACAAATAATGAATTGGAGGACAGTAATATCTGGTCTTTGGTTATTTCATCACCACTGTAGGATATATTGTTTACTTTATATCCATACTCCTCTCTGCATACTAATGTTGCAGTACTCTGTGTATATAGTTTACATTGCAACGAACTTAACAGCTTGCCATATTTGGTTGGCCATACTTTTCTAAATATTTAGTTTAAGAGGTTTTTCATTGTAATCCGTCCTTTTGTTCCCAGAAATTTAAAGGAGTTAGAGATGTGTCTACTGAAATTTTTTGTGTACACATATGTTTAATTCAAGTTGCAGAGGTTTTGAAACTCTAAATTTGTAATCCTGAGGGTTGGAAATAATTTTAGTGTGTGAAATAAAAGTGACATTTTTCCAAATTGTGTACTTGTAGAAAACTTATTCATGTAAGAGTTAAACTTTCTCATCTGCATTCTAGATACTATCCATCTCTCCAAGCTTGCAAACACTAAATCTGCATATAACAAAGTTGCACATTCAAGCCCAAGATACAACTTCCATAGTTAATGCTTTCTCGTCCGTTGTCTTGCACTCACCTCGCACAGACATGTAGAGAATCGACATTTTTCTTGACATTTGGTCCCACCTAGTGGATGTGGCCAGCTTCTTCGAGCACTGTCAGAACACAGTAGAAGTGGGTTCCTGGGCAAGAAAGCAAGCAGTAAAACTAAGTCATGGGGTAGGGTTTTCAAATTGTGGGTTTGTGTTCTCAAATGCCAGGTCTGATATACAAGTGAAATAGAAAATATTTTTGTTTACTAGTGGTACCACTCTTAAATGTCACTGTTATTTTATTACACTGCCATTCCTTTAATGTTATTAACCACAACATCATTTAGTGTTTTAATCATATATATGATTTTCTTTTCTCACGAGTTCTGCTTACAACACCTTCAAGATGTTTTCTCAGAAGTCAGTGTCAAGTATGAGGATCCAATACTGTACTTATAATTTTTCGGTATAATTAATCTATATTGTTGAAGTAAATTGGTAGGTATAGGTACTTCATATGTGATGGGCATTTTCATCTTTCTTAAGTATCTTTAAGTTTCTTTGGTATTCAGAATAAATGAAAACTTTTGGTGTTCAGAGAATTGAAGTTGTGGTAGATGGTATACAATTAATGATAACATTTCAGTTATATAGATAAGTAGGTTACAATGGCATATTCAGATAGATCTCATACAGCACCACATTATCTCTTAATTTGTTGAACTCGTGAACAGTGTTATATTTGAAAAACTTTTGGCTTATGTTCATTGTTCTCAGAAGATAATGAAAGTGTTGATTGGCTTTTAGGTTATTCAATTCTGTTAATTTCATTTCTGGCAGATATGGTCATTGCTTGTTATAAGAAATTGAACATAACACAGAAAAAATGTTTTTGGAAATTTTCATACTCTCATCAGTAAAGAATGCACTATTGTGAAAAAAAGGCATTATAGTTTTAATTGCTGTTAACTGCTATCAAGGTTACCAATATTTTGAGGTAGCAGAAGCATTGTTCTCTATCTGATAACACAGTTGTCATTGTAGATTTTTCCATGGTCTATTTTTATCTGATAAATGGGTTTATTGTACAAAATGATAGATAACAATATTGATTTGGAGTTGTAGGTATATGCTATAAGGTTAAAATTCTCTCTCTCTCTCTCTCACTGTAGTGAGTGCTGCATGATAGCCCTTCCAAATGGCAAGATATCATCTGAGGCACTCTGTTTTGTTTTGTAGATTTTCTCTCAGAATATTTTTCAAGTTTAAGAAGTTGACCCAGTAGCAGTCTGAAGTAGTTGACTTTTGTGCCTCTTTGAAACCACACTACCGGGGTCTTTAGTACTTTCCATACAAGTGATTTTGTTCTGCTTATTTTGACTGAAGGAAGCATAACATCATATTGACAACACTTTTCCTTTGATTCTGCTAGTAAGGAATACATCTTCTTTGATACATTTAGGTCGTTTGTTACATTTGTGACAAAATGTCGCATTTTACAGGCCTAATTGTTTGTGAGTAGGAGTTGTAGAAAGTATGAGAAATGTCAGCGATTTCTATTTTAGGTACTGAAATTAGATTTGCCCTTTTTTCTTCACTGATTTTCAATGAGTTAGGGAAAAATCCTTTGCCAAAACCTTTCCCCACAGAAAAACTGATTAATAATTAAATAAAAACTTTAATAATATAATCTTATTGCAGTATGATGTGGCTGAATAATTCTATGTATGAAAATATTAGACTTGGTTGAGTTTGCTGTGAACTACCCAATGGTAATGACCTACATATGAAAGCGATTCCTACGTTTGTATTCAGCTTTATTAGTTTTCACTGATTCATGCTTTGTACATTTAATTCTTGTGCTCTGTCTTATTAAGAACATAATCTTCTCCTAGTTTTGACTTTGGGCACAGAAGAGCTGGACTATATTTTTTCTTGGTTTGATTTTTTGGCAACTGGTAAATTTTTTTGTGACACCATCTACATTTTATGCAAGTTGATTGCTTTTTGGCATAAAACCTGAAAGAAATTGGATATTAGTAATCCTTAGGCTCATGAATTGAAAAACAATGGAATATTGAAAAATTATTCCAAAATTTTTCTCTTTAGTTTTTGTCATTATTTTTATATATTTTCATTTCTTTTTTAGTCCATTGGATAGTATAAGTGTCTAGGTATGTTTTGGTGTGTTTAGAATTTTGCTAGCATGTTCAGTTAAGCTGTAAGCTATTTTAGAAAAAAAAATCATCCCCATGTGTTGTTACACAACATATTGCAGAGTACAACAATTTAATCTAGCATTATACTGATGCAACAGCATTGCATTTTATAATAATTTTATTATAATATTACCTTCATTCTAAATATAACCTGTGTACTATAAAAGTTTGAACACGTAACATTAGACCTTTGGCTTATTTTTTGGAATATGTAGACTAGTTTTGTCTTATTTATATATTAAGAAATGAAGAGATGGGAGATGTATAAAAGAAAGAGGCAGGAGGTCAAAAGAAAGGTGCAAGAGGTGAAAAAGAGGGCAAATGAGAGTT
>JAUTXX010488667.1:0-12436 GCA_032273605.1 Panulirus laevicauda | reverse complement strand
GTGTGTGTGTGTGTGTGTGTGTGTGTGTGTGTGTGTGTGTGTGTGTGTGTGTGTGTGTGTGTGTGTGAACTCAGATGATTATACTATTTCCTTTTGTTACGCTTGCTGCACCTTCTGATTTTAGCGGTGTTATCACGTGAGGATTCTAGAGACTACCACAACAAGGAGAAATCATTTCTTAATGTAAGGTTAAGACAAAGACATTCCAGGACTTCCCGTGTGTATTAATGATACATCTCTTTCCTCACTGCACTCAACAGAACAGATTCTAAGTGATTTCAGTCGTTCCAAGCGATCTTTGAGAGAGTCAGTGAGGGCTGTTGTGAGTGATCTCTGAACAAATCCTTTAAAGAAGAAGTAAGTACAAAACATTGTTCTTGTCTCTTCTCATCTTGAAGGTCTGCAGAATCCAGCCAGCTACGATCTCAGATGAGCCAATGGCTATCCTGTGGTGTGTTCGTTGAGACTAAGGTCATCAGGCAAAAGTATTCCTACATCTCACGCACTTCCCTCCCGTGGAATAATGATGTTTGTGTCCCTTATGATGACACACAGAGGAGACGTGTCCCTGTTACATGTGGCTTACTGGAAGGCTCTGATCGTCCCTTTTCTGCTGTCTGTTACGGGGATCTAACCACGCTGCTCATTATACCAGCCGGTAGCAGAATGAAAAGCAACGCAGACGAATTTTTCCTCCCGATCTCCAAGTTGGCCCCCGAGAAAATAAAGACTAGGGTGATATTTTCTACTTGTCAGCAAGTTCTTGTAATCTATGTATTACTCTATTACTCCCCATTCAACCTTACTCTGTCCCATTCTTAATCGAATTTGGTCATATTCTTCCCCTTTCATATACGTATTTCGTGTCATTTCCCCCCATTATTTAACCAACTAGGTCATTTTCTTCCCCATTTCGACGCCTATGTTTCAACAAACGTTTAGAGCGGTTGAATTTTCCGTTCCATGTTCAGCGAAAGATTGTTCATGTGCATGTTTTTGTTACTGCGGCCATATTGTTTATACATCACAGCGGCGTCGAGAAATGAATAGCTGTAACCCGTGTGTTCGCGCAAGAGCCTGTGCGCAGTAACGCTTCGCTGGGAGAGAGGAGGTTGCCCCGCCACGGCTTCTTGCTACGCGGCACTAGGGCGCAGCGGCCTGACTTCGACTGCAGGCAGGTCACGTCAGCTCAACAAGGTCTCAGGCGGAGCGCAGGTGCTACGCGCAGGAGTCAGTCACAACGGGACAGTGTCTGACCGGAGCCTACTGAACCCCGTGTTGATCCAGGCACTTCGAAAGCTCCTTCAAGCTCGACTGACAACAGAGACAGCTCCTCTTACTAACCATATTAACAAGAACAAGACGCCAGCCTCCCAAGAAACCATCATTATTCATCAGGTTGGATGATATTCACTATGATTCGAGACTATTTTCCCTCCGTGGATCGTATTCATTAATTCAAGTCTTTTTTTTTATGACATGATCAACTGTTATTATCTTACTAAAAGCATCAAATCATATTTAAAAAGCAAAGATATCCTCCTCCTCATCACCTGACCTTGGCTATACTCTGACGGTAGTTCCACTGGGAATGAATGACCGACTCCATCATAAGAACTCAGCTTCATTAGTCATAATGAAAGATTTTCATGAAGGTTGTTCATCCGATATTCGTCACATAACAGAGTGAATAAAGAGCCATAAAAGGTATTTAAGGTTTAAAATGTTAATGCAACGATTCGGAAAAACTCTTTAAGTCTTAAGCCTTAAATAGAAGGAAATCCTGAGACACAAATGACACGAAAACCATAAGATGTTCCCCAAAAGCAAATGTAGCTCTCGGGAAAAACACAAATAGATGGTCGTAGAAAACCAGGCAGTTGCCGCTTATCATGTAGGAGTAACCATGAAAAATAAAAAGCCTCCATAGACATAAAATTACCCACGAAAATCAAAGAAATCAGCCCCGAAAATCAAACGTAAATCTCCCCAACAAAAGGGCGCCATCGAATATACAAAAAGCAGCGTTTGTAAATGTTATTGACCTCAACACGAAGAGCGGCCACTGAAATATGACATTATGTTGACCCCTGCTGAAGACACGTCGGCTCCTGACACCCATACTGGACCTACCTGATGTTGACAACAACATCTCTGGTCGGTTGTTACTGGGTTTCATTTGCATCTTCCAGCCGGGATATGACTCCAGCAAGGAATCCTGGCATGTTGGTCAGAGGTCAGGTCTTCCAGTATCTCCCAAGTGTATATGGTGTAGCAAAATGGTGGTAGCGGGCGTAGTAGGTGGTAGGAAGGATACTGGTAGGGATGGTGGTAGCTGGGATTGTAGGTGGTAGGAGGGATAGTGGTAGCATGGTAAATGATAGGAAGGATGGAGGTAGTGGCAGGAATAGTGGTAGTGGCAGGGATGGTGGTAATGGTAGCGAAGGTGGTAGTGGCAGGGATGGTGGTAATGGCAGGGATGGTGGTAGTGGCAGGGATGGTGGTAATGGCAGGGATGGTGGTAGTGGGAGGGATGGTGGTAGTGGCAGGGATGGTGGTAGTGGGAGGGTTGGTGGTAGTGGGAGGGTTGGTGGTAGTCGCAGGGATGGTGGTAGTGGGAGGGAGGGTGGTAGTGGGAGGGTTGGTGGTGGTAGTGGGAGGGTTGGTGGTGGTAGTGGTGGGGTGGCGAGGAGTGCAGAAATCCCATACGTCATCTCCGTCATAACACTGCCTCCAGGTGGCATCCGGCCCACCATGTATGGATGACTTGAACAGTCAACAGGATCTGGGAGGACCTGAAGTGTGTGTTTAGTTGGGGAGGGAGGGTCTGGCAGTGTGGGAAGGGCCTGCCGGTATGTGTGGGGGGGGGGATGAGAGACGGTATGTCTGAGGAGGACTGCCGGTACGTCTGGGGAGGTCTGCCGGTACGTCTGGGGAGAACCATGCACAGTCTTTACCATCTGGGTTCCTTCTGTTGGGTCCTTCCGTAACATTTCCTCGCACCTGTCGTGCTGTGTGTATCCTGTCGCTGCCCGCCGCCGCTGGACCGTCTCCAGCACGTCCAACACCTTCCTAAGGTAACGTGAGCAACAGCTGATGTATACAGTGCGTCAGGTCCAACAAATGTTGTAGACATTGTAGTGAACACCTCGTCCGTGTCTTTACAGGTAGTTTAGACAGTGACCACTGTGTAATTTAGCGGCTTTACAACCCTCCTAATGTGGTCTTCCGGTGATAAACTGGCCACTATGTCAAGCCCAGGACCCTCCCCACACACGAGGTCTCCTGTCATTTGCTCTCTATGAGATGACAGGCATAGTGTGGGCCTAGTTTCTCCGTGTCACCTTCCATTCTATTAGGGTGACTTTCATTGATATATAACCGCATCTCTTCTGCAACTTACCCGGGTCTCTCGCGTCTGTAGGCTATCAAGATCATCAAAGCTATTTCTCTCATAAACCTAACACCATCTCCAGATACGTTCAGGTGTGGTTCAATTCCTTCTGGCGAATTATTGACAAAAGCTTACCAGAGGCCCGAACACTGAGCCCAGCGGGCGGAGGAACTCACTCCTCCGTGATATTTTTTGCCCAGTTTGGAAAAAAAAGGGCCTCAGACGGGGGAACCTCCGTGCCTTCCCGCGCTAACCTGATATTTTCGATCATCAACTGAGCCTCGGTGTTATGACTGTTATTACCTACACGTTATCATCTTCGTGTGATCATTACTCGTGTGTTACGGGGAAGGGGTTTCTCTTTCGTGTTGCCCCCCCCGTTTCTAAACCTTGTATATCTATACCATGTCTTAACCTTACGCACACCACACACACACACACACACACACACACACACACACACACACACACATACAACCAGGTTTACGCCAGGTACCCATTCATCGACCAGCCCTAAAGTGAAAGATGAAATAATTGGTTTGGCAGCGAGTCCGCTAACCTGTCCGGGTTTAGAACCCAGGTACGTTCGATTGGTAGGTCACATCGCTGACCAGTGCGCTGCGGAGGGTCGTACTGTGGTTGCCTTAATGCCTAGTAGGGTGGGAGACGGGGGAGTGGGAGGAACTGGGATAAGGGAGGACATTGGTGTACATGGGAGGGAGAGATAACAGAAGATCTAATGGTGTATGACGATGTTATCTGTGACGATGTTATCTGCTGGAGGACGGCTGTAGTATCCCATATTGCTAATCTGTATAAATGGAGACAATATAGTAAAGCAGGAGGAGGAGAGTACGGTGAGGGAGGACTCACACCTGCAACACAACGGAAGGAATGGAAGAGGGACTAGTGGGAGGGAAGGTACGAGGAGTGTCGGCACAGGGAAGGGATGGAAGGAAGGGAGAGAACAACATAAAGGAAATGTTTAAGACTATGTGGGAAAGGTTGGGAAAGACGGGAGGAGGGAGGGCAGGTGATGGGGAATGTTAAAGACAGAATAGAAGGACGAGAGAAAAGAAACAGCAGCAACAGCAGCAGCAGTGACATAAACAGCAGAAGCAGCAACACCAACAGAATCAGCGACAAAACAGCAGCAGAGAAAGCAGGAGCAGCAGGAGAAGCGGCAGCAGCAGCAGCAGCAATAGCAGAGAGCAAACATGATTCATCAGTGGTCAAACAGAGGACTGCCTCAGTGTTAAGTGTCCGCCACGACCCCACGCCCTATTATGGCTGGCCAGGACCTGGCGAGTCTGTACCAGGTCACTAACAGGTACAACAGGGCCCAAAGGAATCTGTACCAGGTCACCAACAAGTACAACAGGGCTTGGGGATTCTGTAGGTCACTAACAGGTGTATCAGGTCACCAGCAGGTACAGCAAGACCATGGTAGTCTGTACTAATTCACCAGCAGGTATAATAAGACATGGGAGGGCCGAGGTATAGTGTTGAGTACGAAGGTAGAGGAGGACATGGGAGCACTGAAGGAGGACCTGGGCACCTTACAGCGAGCCAGAGGTAAGGTGCACTACGTGGTAAGAGGAGCTGGGGGTATGGAGGTGTGTGTGTGTGTGTGTGTGGTGTGTGTGTGTGTGTGTGTGTGTGTGTGTGTGGCAGGATAACCTGAGTCAGGACCTGGTAATACGACAGCAGGTGAGGAAATGTTGTGATCAGGATAAGAAAAGACCCGGTAGAGTCCCGACCCAGGAGGAGAAGAGGCAGTTCCTGGTGATGACAAGGGAGATAAACATACGAAAACTTGGAGTACATGAAAAATAATATTTACGCCTAGAATTTCAGATTTTGGGCCACTTGCCCATGTGAGGATTTGGGAACGTTAAAGGTAAGGTAACTCCGCGGAACATTTGGGTAAGGTAGGATGTAAGGTAAGGCCGTAGGGTATGTGTACAGGAGAAGGTAAAAAAAAAAAGCGTCTTCACAAACAGAATACGTTCCCTCACATGAGTTCCTACTTTCTCATTCCTTCTCTCTCTTCCGTGCGAGCCTGTGTGTGATCACCTGTTTGTTCAGGACGGGGAGGGAGTTCTACACTCGTGAGGCCTCATCTCTTGAACTTTCTTTACTAACAAGCGACTCCTGAAACGTCTCCGTGCTACCACCATTCATCACCGGGTCACGTAGCATGTTCCAGTCATCCCCCGTCCCGCTCCCGAAGTAGCACTTCTTAGCGTCTTGTTATGCCCTCTGGTGGGGGCAGCTGTGCCACTGGCATCTCACGAAGACCTGAATGCTGTCGACGTCATCTAACTAAATTAGAAACTTGAAGGCTGTGATCAGGTCACCCCTCTACTCTTCTCTCCTCCATGGTGGATGATTTAATAGTCTCTATCCTCTGCGTGAATACTATTTGTGATTATGTATTACGGGTAGAGAGTTTAAACGTGTATTGCCCTTTCCTTGATCTTGTATATATGTACTATACCTTAACTCTGTATGTGTGCGCAAACACACACACACACACACACACACACACACACACATACACACACACCAGTCTAAGCCAGGTACCTCTTTATCGACAGACCCAGAAAGAAGGATGAATACCTGGGTTGGGTGTGGGCCGGCTACGGCACACAGAATTCGAACCCATGCGGACCCCGACCCCGATCGGGCCTGTCCCGACTCATAGTCAGCATGTACATATGTGTGCATGTCCCAGAACAGCTGTTTAGACAAGTGAAAACTTCGACAATGTCTCCCCAGTTTTTCCATCACCCATTCTAATGCTGCAGTCAACCAGCTAGTAATAAATCCTCCTCCAGACACACAGGCAATTATTTCTCTTGGCAAAGCAAACGAACCAATCCTCAGCTGATGTTAAAGGCTCACCGGACAAGCTAAAATATATGAAGGAAAGCGCTAAGGGACTTTACGTGTCATGGTTGGAATTTATGCATCTTTTTGTTGTTGCTATGTTCGGTGCTGCCCTCTGTCGGCAGATGTGTCAACCGCTGTGAAGGAACATGCTCAACATGGCTGCCATTTCCCGGCCTGGCAGGTGTTACGGCTCGCGTGACGGAGGCCGGGAGCCGCAGGCTGCTCGTTAGTCGTTCACTGACGATCGTAATGGGAGAGTTACACTGGTCCTCACCCCGTGTGAGAGTCGGCGTCCCCCTCCCTCCCTCAGCCTCGTGCCTCCGACATGTCAAGTTCCATCTTGATGTATGGCGACTCACGCCACGGAACGCCAAGCCGTCAAACTGACCTCCAGAGACGTCCGTCGTAAGAATAATCTGTACGTATACCTGGTTCATCTCCTCCTGATACGTCCGTCGGGTGGCGACCACCTCGGTGCCCCCCCAGCCACGCCCTACTACAGCCTGAGCTCACCAAGCTGATGACTGAGGGAGGTCGACTTACCTCAGCGGGCGTCCTAGGATTATCCTCAGTCCCTCACCGCTCGGGACACCGCCAACACCCCCCGCCGACGACAAAAAGGCGGTAGCGGTACTAACAATGCCGAAGATCGCGCAGGACTCCAGCAGCGAATGTGTCACACGCGCTATTTACTCTACGTCCTCCACATGAGGGCTAGAGACCTTAATACCCAGGATTCAGGTGACATTAAACACTGTGTCTGATGGGTAATGACTTACCTCGGGCCGCCACAAAGCAGGTATGACAGCAACACTGAACCCATCGTCGAAAGACACACACACACACAAGCTTATCACTAAACCTTCACCAACAGAAGCTCAGTTGAATAGTTAGAAATCTACGGCCAACGTGGGCGAAGACTTCAAAGAAAGGTTGTGAAGGAGAGGAGAGGGGAGTGAGTGTGAGGAACAGGGGATTGGGAAAGAACAGTGAGGAGTGAGTGTGAGGAAGAAGGGAGTGTGGGAGAGGAGAGAGGAGTGACTGTGAGGTAGAGGGGAGTGAGGGAGAGGAAGGTGTGCTGAGGGCTGGGTACTCACCCGTGTGTCTGAGGACGGTCATGACGGAGGTGGTGGCGTCATCAGTGCCCAGGATGACGAGATTCTCGTCATGCGGCACCGTGACGGCGTACTCCCGCTGCCGCAGGTACAGCAGCCCTCGCGGCCCGATCTCCTCCGTCAGCATGGTGGTGAGGGCGTGGGCAGTCTCCTTGAGCCGTGGCCACGACGAGTAGATCCCGCTGGTGGAGGAGGGCAACTCCTTCACCAGGTGTTCACCCACGATCAGGACCATCCTGTACCACACAGACATAACCAGTTATAATGTGGCTTCCACCCGAGCGCATGCATGCGGCTGACACCAACAGCCCGGCGCATCATGAGTGATTAACACTAATGGACACAGTACAGAAAAGAGTTATAGTATATGCTATTACTGGCTAATTATTGATGAAATAATGACTGTTTTTTTCCCATAAATATCAAATCATTAAGAGAGAGACGTACTTTTATCATTTTCCTTCACCCACAATATCAAAAAAAAGGTTATTTACATTACGCCATAGGACGTGTCAGGCAACACAACACGTCTGCCACTGCAACACAGTCATGAGTTCAACCTGGGCCTCACAGTCAGCGAGCCGTCAGTAACAGTCATCAAGATAAGCGTTATCACCTCATCACCAGACTTCATGATTACTTTGAAGACTTCAAGAAACGATTTACAACACATTGATATACTTACTCCCAACAGCTTATGTAATAACAAGTGATAATAATAATAATGACAATAATAATAAACGGTCTACAGAATCAGATGTAGCCAGTGGCTACGAATATATAGAGAGATGATACACACACACACACACACACACACACACACACACACACACACACACACAAAATAAGACAGTGAGGCCAACAGGGCAGTTATACGGGGTCTATACAAACACTGAAGCGGCTCTATACTGGTTGGTGATGGTCACAGCTGGACGCTGGAGTTTGTACATATTTCGGAAGATGAAGAAAGTAAATGTTGATGATGATGATGGTGGTGATGGTGGTGGTGGTGATGGTGGTGGTGGTGATGGTGATGGTGGTGGTGGTATAAAGCATTAGTACCATAACTTGGTCGTATTTTCTTTCGAGATAGGAACAACAAACACACGTCGTCTCTCCCATGCCACTCAGTGATATGTTACAGCTGTCCACAGCTCGCATGTTGCCCCCGAAACCTGCCATGAGAGAGGTCAGGGCATGGGACGGGAGGGGGAAATGTCACAGGTCATCATCCCTAGAAATAAACAGTCCACTGACTATACCTGGGATGTGGTGCACGTCTGGCCCCACCAAGCGTGTCACAGGAACATTTACGTCAGAGAAGATGATCACAGAGACAGTGTAAACAGTGTCCAAGGTAAAACAGCTGACGCCATTGACGCCACGGATGAAACACGTGAATATCAGCGAAAATAATGACAATAGATTTGTTACATTCACTCAGACACTATCTTACTCGAGTCTACCTTGAAACAAGATGTTAAATTCAGTAGTGAATAACACGACAGCTGGCAAGGTATCGAAGAGGATGAATTTGGGGTTGAATATGATAACATGAAGAAAAACAACTTTAAAAATCAACGTGACCTTTAAAAAATCTCGGCCACTGCACCTGAGGGGCTGGCATGCTCCTTATATTCAGTATTTCAAAATATCTTTTATTGTTACGGTGGTGAGCCCTCGTCCACATGATGCACGTTCACACGAGGACCGTTCTGAACGATCTCATCCAACAGTTCACGGACATATGCCTGGTTAAGTCTTCGGAGGTCTTCCAACCCCACAGCCCAGACTGCTGAGGTGGCTCGCTCGCTGGTTGTCGAAGGGCAATGGTGAACCTCTCCAGTTTGCACCCCATGGTGTTTCCTGATGATAGCAGGCAAAGTGCTGGGGTCTCTCGGACTTTCTTTTCGTGCATATCGCACCTTCACACTCCAGAGGTAGTACAATACAGTGTTGCAGGTCGGTCGTGCTAGTGGGAAGTTATTTCCGTGTGTAGGTTGAGGATCATGCCTTCAACGTTTTTCCTGGTATATTTGATATACCACCTTTCCCGTCTACGCTCCAGGGGGGAGTACAGCCTCGGTGATTTCAGCTGTTCCCAGTAATCTACTTCCTGTACCACATTTATATGGGCCGTGAGCACAACACTCACATGGTACATAAAGCTTAAGGTATTGGTCGTCACAGGTGACCATCATCACATAGCCAACGATGAGATTATACAGATAACCGAATCCACTCATGTTTCACATATCCCACAATACAAGCAGGGGCTTAACTTATTCCCTTATGGGTCGGCCGTACTGTATTTATATGTACATTTCCAGGGCCATATATGTTGTGAAGAGCGTGTATGGTCTTACGGTAACTCTGGACACCTGAAGAAGGTGTTCACGTCTTCAACTGGTGGTTATCATAACTTGATGTTGACAGACGTAAATGACCCCGGCGGCTGGCAGGCTCAAGAAACCTTACTAACCGACCAACGAAGAGAGAAACCAGCGCACTAGAGACGGGCGGAGAATGCCAGCTGGACGAGGAACGGACGACGTATAAGGACAGGGGACAACAGAGACGAAGAATGGACCACATCCAAGGACAACGGACAACAGAAGAGCGAAGAACGGACTACATCCAAGGACAATGGACAACAGAGACGAAGAACGGACCACATCCAAGGACAATGGACAACAGAGACGAAGAACGGACCATTTACAAAGACAATGGACAACAGAGAAGAAGAACAGACCACATACAAGGACACTGGACAACAGGGAGTCAACCGACGAACAAAACAGTGCCACATCTCACCACATCAGCACAACGGCAAGATAACTTTTTAGTGTATGAAAAATACATGAAAAGTTGAGCAAAACATTTAAAAAAAAAATCATATCAGATAAAAAGGAAAAAAATAAGATCAGAAACACAAATGTACTGTTTGGGAAGTGCTACAGTCGGCTGGATCACACGGGAGGTCAGTGAACAGCATCATCTGCATAAGGAGAAGGGCACCTCTGAGTCACATCCCTCGGTGAGATCACTGATAAGAGACCTGGAGGCTGGAAGTACACGATACCGCCCCTACCGACACTGCTGTAGTGGTGCTGACCCTCCCCTCCTCCCTCAGGTCACTCCTGCAGCAGCCGCTGCCACTGCTCCCGCGGGCGTGTACACGTCAATACCACAGAGACCACCACGAGAAGTCGGGCGTACACGTTACTACCACACAGACCACCACGAGAAGTCGGGCGTACACGTTACTTCAACACAGCCCACCACGAGAGGTCGGGCGTACACGTTACTACAACACAGACCACTACGAAAGGTTGGACGTACACGTTACTACAACACAGACCACTACGAGAGGTGACAACGGTGGCAAACAACGGATGTTAAGGCTTCTCCACACTGAAGACATAAGCGTGCTTCCTCACCTTAACCCAGCAGTTATGATGTAGCTGGGTGTACACTGTGAACACCAGGGTATATATGGTGGACACCCTGCATGGTACTCATGGGTATACATGGTACAACTGCGTATACACAGTATACTAAAGTGTAAATGATAAAGTATACATGGTACGCCAAGGTATATATGGTACCCCAGAGTATACATGGTACAACACGTTCTCCATGTTACATTAGCATACACACAGTACACCAGGGTAAACATAATACACCATGGTATACATGGTACGCCCTAGGGTATACATAATACACCATGGTATACATGGTACGCCCTAGGGTATACATGGTACACCAGGGTATACAGAGCCTCAGTGCGGGTCGTAAAAGAGACTTTCTAACACTACAGTTTCACCCGGCCGTAAAGGAATGTTTGCACACAACAGTATTCTATTCGGATTAGTATTAGTGCCTTCATGAGCGTCTTCAATGGTTTTATCTCCTCTTAAAGGTCGGCAGGATCCGGCCTGGCCTACTTTAGGCAGAGGCATGAAGGTAAGGTTATCAGACATTATGGCTTCCACGTCTTATATATACGTTCGGATGAGATACAGTGGTCTTGCTTCAGTCCACTGTTATGTGCTGTCTTGTATTTCTTCACTTCTACGCATATATCTCCGTCTCTTTTATTCAAAAAGAAAATTAAGACAATATTCTGGTAGAGTCTGTAAAGGATGTTATGAAACGGGTGTTCGTGACTGCGTCTGCGTGGAATATGAGAGGTTGAGAAAACGTTGAAGGGTAACTATAGACCCCAAGGGAACTGAATTTTACTTCGGAGACACTGGAAGCTGACCAGCTCGAAAAGTGTTGTGATCTGTTACTTAAGAAGTTGTATGATTATCTTCACACCTTTGAGTTGTATGATTATCTTCACACCCTCTGAGTTGTTCCCACCTTACATATCTTGTGAGCGACAACATCGTGGTCGCTTGGGCAAAGTCTGTCGTCTGTCACATCAGCATTATGTATGTTCTACACTGTCTGTAAAACGGTATCAGGTGACAGAGGCAAGATCCATGGAGGTCCTGGGTTAGGTGGAGGATCGGAACCCATGAACACAGTCAACTTTTAACATCTTAGAACTCGCGATCATTTTTCAACGATGTGTCACGTTAGCGATGCTGCTGGATAGTAGGGGAAAGCCAGAGTCCTGACCTTCTGTATCCCAGAGGATGATTACCGCAGGTTAAATCTCAACCATTATCACTGGAAGGTGGCGTCTATCTTTCTAGAACAGATCCATGACTGTTTGTGCCAATATCTGGTCGTGATCGGAGTATCTGACATGTGAAGCTCACGTATTGAGATCATATTACTTATGAATATCTTGCGCATCAGCTCAGTCACTGGTTCTTCTACTTTCAGAGTAGGGTAGAACTTGTCGTATACTGGGATCAGTTCTATTGTGTACAGCTGGTAAGGTTCTCGTCTGATACTACTACAGGTTGTGACTGTTCTCACCCCAGCAGGTAATGACGGTTCTCACCCCAGCAGGTCATGACTGTTCTCACCCCAGCAGGTCATGACGGTTCTCACCCCAGCAGGTCATGACGGTTCT
>JAUTXX010488557.1:0-12438 GCA_032273605.1 Panulirus laevicauda | reverse complement strand
TACCAAGAGTAATACCGGTTCACCAAGATAACATCAAGGCTGCGTCCCTGGTGATCATAGGAAGATCCATTAATATTTGGTAAGCATTTTAGCTTCTTAACTACATGTGATCAATATAGTCTGAATGCTCACTCCAGACCTACTAAATATGTTTCAATAATTGGTGCATGAATGCTTTTTAAAAGTCTTTATCTTATTTCCAGCAAAAATCTACTTCACAAATTAAGAGAAAATATCAGATTATGCATGCAATTATCTTCTACCTCTCACTTTTAAACAATCAAACAAATTCTATCTCACACTTTACACAATCAAACTAAGTTCACTAAATGCAACTCAAAACATAAGCACTTGTATTACATCTTTCTTTCTGTCATGCTTGTTAGCTGTTTCCTGCAGTAGTGAGGTATCATCAAAAACATACAAATGGGCATTGGAAAAAAAAATCCTCACTTAGCACCTTCCTCTGTTCCTTCATCTTGAAAGTAATAATATAGGAGAGGAGGATCTTCAGCATCCTGCTCCCACCCTTATTTGTCACCTTCTACAATACACATGAGATACATGGTTAGTAACGGAGCAATTTGACTCTTTTTTTATCCAAAAAAAGCCTGTCGGTCATAAGGAACCATGAAGTGCCACACTACAATACACACAAGATAAATGGTTAGTAACAGTGCAATTAGACTTTTTTTATCCAAAAAATGCCTGTCAGTCATAAGGACCTATGATGTGCCACACTAACGTGGACAATTTAACATGCTGTATTCTTCAGAATATTTTTCAAGTATTCCTGTTAGGTATTTACACTTAGTGTCATCGAAATGATTTGCAACTGAAATACCTGAGGAAGGTTTGGCAAGTGTAAGCTTGTTGCAGAGACTGAGTATACTGTACAGGATACAGTTAAGACATTATAGGTTTCTCAACTATCCATGATTATATCTTTTCTAACATAACACTAAAGTCATGTCGATGGTGAAAAGAAGTGATTACAAATCTAGTCATATACGAAGCCCATCTTATTTTTTGTTGATCCTTGTTCACCATTTCTGAAACTAGCAAGGTAGTGCCAGGAGCAGATAAAGAAATAGCCTCATTCGCTTATGTCCATTATCTAGTTCTCATGTATAATGTACGAAAACCACAGGCCCCTATCCAAAATCAGACCCCATGGACTTCTTGATTCCCCTGGCTACTTCATATGCCCTAGTTCAGCCAAATGACAACATGTTATCCCCTATATATCACACTGCTCCAATGCAATATGTCTCATGCAAACTTATACCCTGCTGCATGTCAAACACCTAAAATCATCTCCACTCCATCCTCCCATCTCCAGTTAAGTCTTTCCCTTCTCTTTGTCACCTCAACTTCTGACATGTATACCCTCTACGATTATCCAAACCACTTCAGCAAACCCTCTTCACCTTTCAAATACTCCTCTTACTATGACATCTTTCTCTTAACGTTTCTTATTCAATCACTCCTCCTCACACGACATAATATTCTCAATTATTTAATTTCCAACACATCCATCCTCTCTTTACTTTTTTGTCTTAGGCCCAAGCCTCACATCCATACAGAAACAATGGGACTACTATACCATCAAATATACCCACCTTTGCCCGTACAGACAATGACCTCTCTTTCTATGCATCCCTCAATGTGCCAAGGGCCTATGGCTCACTATAGCTCCCATAGTTCCATTTAATGCCATATCCACTCCCAGGTATCTAAAATGCACCATGACCTTCAAATTCTCTCCATTCAGATTCATACTCCAAAGAACCTTTTCCCCTTCACTGTTAAACCTGATAACCGTACTTTTATTCACATTTACTCTCAACTTTCACATTTCT
The DNA here is from genome assembly GCA_032273605.1 of Panulirus laevicauda. NCBI lineage: Eukaryota > Metazoa > Arthropoda > Malacostraca > Decapoda > Palinuridae > Panulirus > Panulirus laevicauda. Next base: position 10,576 of record JAUTXX010488557.1, on the reverse strand, counting down.
TCCTTCACACCAGGACCCTTTTCATGAGGCTCCTGCAGCTTCAAGACCACACAGCAATCAGTAGCAGGGAATTGATGGACCCCCTTTATTTGAGAGGTTCCTCAACAAAGTTGCACAATGAAGATACAACCTCACTGAAGGTGAATTTCCACTCACAGTCTATCCTCAAGGACATCAAATCTAATAACACCATCATGATAATTCATTTGGTGAAATTAAATGGTCTGTGTATGAGATCCTACAGTATCACTAAATGTGAAAATTACATAAAAAAAAGGTAATGGAAAATAAAAAATAAAGGTCAAATTAATATTATTTCTATCAATCCATCTATCTATATCTCTGATGACTATTCCTTTCTGGGACTCCCTCAAGGGGGTGGCCACTGCAATAGTCTCCATAGCTGGTGAACTCCAGTGCTGCTTCTTAGCCTTTAGTGCCTCACCCTTGACAGACCACTGGCAGCGGGCAAGTCTAATGCAGTGTTATTTAGAGGAAAAAATAACATTGCTGAGGTCTCAAAAAGGTTTCTTGCTTTCCTTATTCCTAAAATGAAAAATGTACAAAACTAACAAAGAAATTAAAGAAAAAGATACTCTGATAATCTGTTTCCAACATAAAGATTAGCCTCAAACATATTCTGATTTCTGATGAAAATGAATGAACAAAAATTATGAAAGTGACATGTATACTCACATGTAAAAGGCATAATATAGTTTTGGAAAATGTAGCTCTTCTGCATGAAGTATTACTCAATTTCACATCCAACTGCATACATAAAAAGCTATAAGAATGATAAGCGTGTAAACTGAAAATCACCAAATTAGTAAAAAGTTAACAGTTACTACAAACTAAACACTACAGTGCAAAAGTTCAATAAAATTCAGCATGCTTTTTATATATAAAACATTTCTTCAGCACCAAAGCATATATACTCTAAGCCAAAAATGTAATTCTATAAAGACTACACCATCTTGGTTACTAAATATATCAAGCAAGATCAAGCATATGAACAAGCAAAGACAATTTTCTAACAATCTTTACATGACATGCACAAAAAAAGCAACTTCAAGCAGTAGCAGCAGCCAAAACCACAAACAATAAGACATACAGCTTGATCCTTTTCCTTTGGTCGATTAAGTACACATGTTACAGGTCGGGAGGAATCTTCAGATTTTGTAGCAGATACAACTTTGCTGGGGAACAAAAGAGCTATGCTGAAGCCAAACTATTATAAAAAGTAGATAAAAAAAGGAGTGAGTTGCCACCCCTCTCATCTTGCACCAACTATCCAACAAAACATTTTTCTTTCTTGCATCCCTTCTGTCTTCCAACTCTCCTATAAACTTATTCTTTTCTATTTTTTCCTAACTTAAAAAAGAGGTAATACTATTAAAAGCCATTTAAAAAGAATCATGCCAATCATTTCCAAGGTATGAAATCATGATCTACTCAGGATGTGAGCAGTGGGTGGAAGATGGAAATGTGATTGGTACCAGTATTACTACTTCCAACATATGACAAGCTTGTGAATTCATCTGCCAAAGACCATGTTCTACTTAATGCCAACTCACTAGGCATCAAAAACCAGTGATGAAACACAAAAGAATTGGAGAGTTACAAAAAGGAAAATCAATTATACTGGTCTTAAGAGAATTCATATACTTTCAATAACATTTCTCTAACAAATTCACACTTTTCTACTAATTTCCTTGAATGAAATATTTGAAGTAGTAGTACATTCATAATGTCTATTTTGTAATCAGCATTAAGAAATTCTGGAGCTAATTACAAAACTTAGTGATGATCTAAATTAAATTTAAACAACATAAAATAATCTACAATACATATCTTTTCCCTTGGGGTTAACATCAATTAACAAATCTACCAACAATCTAAATAGTACGTAAGCTAATACATCAGTCAGTGTGTGTCAGCAAGCCATCAGATATGCATGTAACAAGCTTCAAAAAAGATGGAAGCCCCTCAAGGGAACCTACAGCAAATTCAAGCAAGCCCTGATTCAGCACGCAAGTCACAGGTCGTGTTGGATCTGCATCATGTGTGGCGTCTACAACTAACCTGAAGATTAATGATAATTGATTGTAACATACAAAGCCTGCATAAGTACTGTAAAAATAACCTACAAAATCCAGTTGAATTACTACTACAGCAAATGTGTACAGATGAATAAAAAACAAAAGGCAAATGTGTGAATATATTCTTAATGACCTCTGCTAAGGAAGAAGTGTATAGCTTATCTATCTGTCTATTTAGGAAATAATTCTGCAGGTCATCCAGTCATGAGTGGGTGAAAAATCATATTCAATATTTTGACTGATAAGCTATACATATATATATTTATAAGACTTTGTAGCTTCAGTGACACATTCTGTAAAAACTTTTTTTTTCTTACTTGTTCACCATTTCCCATATAGTAAGGTTGTGCCTTATCTGATCACATCCACACCCTACCTGTCATGTATAATGCACTGAAACTAAAGCCTCCTATCCACACAAGCCCCACATACCTTTTTGTGGTTCCCCTGACCGCTTCACATGCCCTAGTTCGACACTGACAGCAATGTGACCCTCGTATCCCACAACCTTGCACTTTATCTCATCAATACCACACACCCTCCTAAGTAAAGAAAAATCTAGTATTGAAAAGAATACTGCAAAAATGAAGAAAAGCTGGACAGTGTTGCTTGATTCCTAGAAAAAAAATAAAGTCTTGATAAAATCTCCACGAATATTTCACATTTCCCCCACACACAGAGCCACTAAGAGATGATTAGGCTTGAACATCAAAATCAAAAGACCAAGCTGTAACATCATAGTGTACAAAGCACCAAGAGCAACATGAAAGCCACAAAACATTCATTGCTTACTTAAAAGTACTGCAAATAATAATCCAATTTACATACAGCAAACTCCGAGTTCTTGTTATATGACAGAACACAAGTGACAGGTCTGGTTGGATCTGCTTCTTTTGTTGCATTGACCACATTGCTGTGAATATATTTCCACTTTACAGAGGTCATAAAGCTTCATAGTGTGCTTACAGTAGCTGCCTGCATTCAGAAAGCATCAAGAAAATTTACATGAAGTTCAGCTATTATTCGCATAAAAGTTTAACATATTACTCTAACAATTCCAAACATACGTATGGTAGACAAAAAATATAATGGAAATGTGTATACCCCTGTTAACATCAACTAATTTGCCTTACATTTACATCATATTAAACAAAGTCATACAAAGCATACAAGAGATCATGCTTGAAAATTAAATCAACCCGAGTACCCTATCCCTTTCAAAAGCCTGTTGAGGTGAGAGATGGAGATACCAATTCTGTTCAGTTCTTTCCCACATGCCCATTTACACTAAACCTTCCCCATATAAATGGGAATGGGGTTATTCATGACAGAATTCTTCTAATATTTCACATTCTTAAATAACAGGCAATTGCACCCATATCATGATCAGTACCATATAAATGTTATAATGCAATATATACGGGCTTCTGACATATATATTGCAAATGATCTTGACACCATCCTCCCCATATGGACAAAAACTAGCTAGCCAGCTTCATAGTTGACCACCAGGCTATAAAGTCACACTCAAAGCCTTCACCTCCAAAATTATTAAAAATCTGAAAACAGAGTTACACCCTGAGCAATTCTTCCTCTGACTCTCTTCAATCTCTTTCTCCATGACCTCCCAACACCTCCCAACATGACCTCCACGACCTCCCAACAAGAAGTGATTTGTTGACACTGAAAAACCTTTGACTGCAGTAAAACAGCAGCTTTCTACTTAAATCCCAAAATACTTTGTTAGATTTTCTCAAATCAGCTAACAATGTCCTTTTCTTGACATACAGGAGCATGGTTTACCCCAAACGTTTTACATGCCCTGGTTCAGTCCACTGACAGCACGTCAACCTCGGTATACCACATCGTTCTAATTCACTCTATTCCTTGTACGCTTCTCACCCTCTTGCAGAGTCAGGCCCCGATCACTCGAAATCTTTTTCACTCCATCCTTCCATCTCCAATTCGGTCTCCTGCTTCTCCTTGTTCCCTCCATCTCTGACACATATAACCTCTTTGTCAACCTTTCCTCACTCATTCTCTCCATACCATCTTTGTCAACCTTTCCTCACTCATTCTCTCCATACCCTCTTTGTCAACCTTTCCTCACTCATTCTCTCCACACCCTCTTTGTCAACCTTTCCTCACCCATTCTCTCCAAATGTCCAAACTATTTCAACACACCCTCTTCTGCTCTCAACCATACTTTTTACTTCCACACATCTCTTACCCTTTCATTACTTACTCAATCAAACCACCTCACAATACATATTGTCCTTAAACATTTCATTTCCAACATATCCAGCCTCCTCTGTACAACCTGTACAACCCTATCTATAGCCCATGCCTCACAACCACATAATATTGTTGGAGCTACTATTCCTTCAAACATACCCATTTTTGCTCTCCATAATATCGTTCTCTCCTTCCACACTAACTAACCTGGGAAGACGATTCCATTTCTCCATATTCCTGATGGATGTAATTTCTTTTATAAAGGTTTTAACCCTTCTTTGCTGCAGTATCGGTTGTTCTCTGTCAATTCTTTTAGTTGATGACAAGTGTCTAAAGTAAGGTCTTCATTACAGTAAGGTTACTATTTTACTGAAAACGGATGATTAAAATGTCAAAGGAAGTGTCATTCAGAGGCTCTCAGTTTTATGTCATGTATCAAATTCTGGTATCCTCTTAGTTAGTGATGGTTACTTCAAGATGGCTTGGGAAAAGTTAAGTCACCGATGGGAGAACTGCTGCCATTAGTTCTGGCAATATGATGTAGTCTGGGAGATATAGGACATCATGAGTTGTCTCCAAAAAACTTTGAAGAAAAAAGTCGTTTGTAACAATTACGAAAGCAGAAGTATGATCTGAGGGACATGTGTATTGTAAATTCTTTGGAATTCAGGTGCAAGCGTGATGGAAAGCACTCTGTACTACACAGCTACAGACAACAAGGCCCCCATCAAACTGCATGGAAAACCTCATTGACATGTTCCAATAGTTCACAGTTGCTTACCATATCACAGAGAAGCTTGAGCACTGCAGTACTAACATACAAACTAGATGTAAAATTGCAAGAGCTCTTATCTACTAAAGTCTACATTACAGAATTTGCCAGTTAGACCCTCATGCTCAAACCATTCTTAAAGCAAGTGAAGATATGTTGAAGACTGGCCATTCCCCAACCACCAGTAATAAACAAAATCTGTACCTTTCTTGCAACAGTTCTGGATGGCGTGGTCATACGAGTTGCCAGAGGACAGGCGAGTTCCCTCTCAACACTGCAGCTACAATCCTGGGGGTCTCTGGGCTGAGTAGCATCCCACACCTCATGCACCTCACTTGCCTGCTTAACACAAGCTGACTAGCAGTCAATATGCTGGGTGTGAGGCTGGGGCCCAACCTAGGTCATCAGTGATGCCTAACACGGTACGACACAGAGTAGTAGTGTGACAGAGAATTCACCAAGCCCCCCAGATCTAGGGGGCTGGGGACTGAAAGGTCCAACAGCACCGTGACAGGCTGTGAATGAATCACCAAACCACATCCGGTTGGGGGACTGACTCCCAACAGCCCCTGGTGCTGTGAATTCAGCCTACCTGGCGGCTGCTGGAAGACTGAACACATTCATATTGGGGGCTTCTAGGGCTACTGAGCAACATGGCCAGCCTGAGTCATTCTCACCCAAACCACACTCACCCCACTAGTGTCTGCCTCCACTCCCAATCTGTCAAAAATACATACAACAAAGAATATTTCATAAATCATATTGCAAAACATATACACCAAAAAATAGGGTTCCTAACACAATATAATCGAACAGTTGGCCAATAATTTGCAAGGAGCTTACATGATGTATCTACAAGGATCCTCTATACACAGCATATAGACCTATAGGAAATGAATACATTCATTCAAATCATAAGACAGGATTTACATTCACACAGACAACCCCTAGTAGTCCATTAGCCAAAACTGGCATAGTGGTTAAATTTAGGTTTTCTTTTCCACATTTACCCTGTATACCTACAACCTTGCCAGATGTGATCTTTGGTCATTTGGCTTTACGTTCCACCCAGCTGTACACTTGCAAGTGTTGACAACCAGCTAAAATTGATATTTTAAGAATCATTGCCAAATTTAATGTAAATCCAACTAAACTTTTTGTTTGTCCACAAATATGTCCATCTTATGAACTTAGCCCAAGAAACTAAATGCTTGCATACACGATTTTTTCATACATGATCGCCGTTTCCCACTTGAGCATGATAACGCCAGGATATAGTGGATATACAGAGAGGTAACAATAGCTTAAAGTGGTAATAACTAGTTACTTCACTAAGAAGGAAATTTTGATGGATTTTATGATGCACCATTAAATCACTATTACCATTCTTATCTCTTCTTGAAGCCAATGAGTGCAATCCTGCACATATTTTCTTCTATCATTTTAAAATAAACTGGTTGATATGTGATACGAAAGGACTTTCTAAAGGTATGAAGTTATTTTGCAACCCCATACTCCATTCTATAAGAAGTTTCAAGTCTGCTCTCAATACAGAAGATGAAAAATGATGGACTCCTCTGGAGTAAAAAGATTCTTGAGAAGCACCAAGAACAGACAAAGACTACATTTATTCACATCCATTCTTTAGCCGTCACGTGTGATGCACAGAAACCACAGCTCCCCATCCACACACATGCTCGACAGACCTTTCCATGGTGTACCCTACACACTTTACATGACCTAGTTCAGTCCATTGACAGCATTTCAACCCCAGTATACCACATTGTTCCAATTCACTCTACCCTGTACACACCTTTCACCCTGCTGCATGTTAAGGCCCTGATCGCTCATCTTTGTCACACTGTCCTTCCATCTCAAATTTGATCTCTCTGTTCTCCTTGTTCCTTCCTCTGACACATATATCCTTTGTCAACCTCTCCTCAATCATGTTCTCCTTATTAATACACATATATGTATATACTTTTTCATACATATTTGCCATTTCCCGCATAACAACCTAAGTATATCACATTGTTCCAATTCACTCTAATAAGTGTACATCTTTCACCCTCTTGCCTGGTCAGGACCAAATTGCTCAAAATCTTTTTTGCCCCATTCTTTCCACTTCAATTTGGTCTCCCCATTCTCCTTGTTCCCTCCATATCTAACGCACTGTCCTCTTTGTCAACCTTGCCTCAATCATTCTCTCCATATGTCCTAACTATTTCAGCACACCCTATTTTGCTCCCTCAACACCACCTTTTATTACCCTTTCATTTTTTCTTGATCAAACCACTCACCACCACACACTGCTCTCAAACATTTATTTCCAACAAAGCCACTCTCCTTTGCACAACCCTATCTATAGCCCATGCCTTGCAAACATATAATATTGTTGAGACTACTATTCCTTCACACATACCCATTTCTGATCTTCCAGATATCATTCTTTATTTCACACCTTCTTCAGCACACCCAGTACACTCTTAAACAGCTTCAATAATGCATTATCAATACAAAATGTTATTAGACCCTCATCTTTTAAATCAACTTCTAGATATATAAGATTTCACAAACTCTACAGAAATCATTTCAAAATACTTAATAAGAAAATTAACACAAACTCTAAGAATTCACTGTTTTAGCACGAACAATTTCATTGATTTTAGTACTAAAGACTTCACTTTTAGTTAGTACCTGCAACTCCCTAACTTTAACAAAAAATCCCCATACGACTAATATGTACCTAACGGGTATTAAGAGCAGCACTTTTTCATGGAGAACTGAACCACCATTAACAGCCACTGAAAAGTGCTTCACGTTATAAGCACATCTTCTAAGAGTTATCTGTTCTTAGATTAGCAGTGTAACCTCTACATGCTCATGAACGTATGCATCTGTAATACTGCCACCACCAAGCTCACAGAAATCACATAAAAAAGCAACTGGATGGCAGTTATTCCCAATACATTTAAAAACTTTACATGCATATTCATGTAATGGGTTACTTTTTCGTCTCAGCATGCTTTTTTCTAATGTTCCTTGTCTTGAAGTCCACGCCAAAATTCAGTTATATTTTGGCTCATTTCCCCCCACTCTTCCACTGGATTCCTGGCTAGTTAGGCTGCACCAGATGGTGAATCAAAGCCTTAGGTAGTTTGGATATAATTCTACTTTGTTGACATGATTTATCACCAATCAATTGCAAGAAAAGCATGTTTAAAAGCTCCTTCAAGCAATATGCACAGTGGCTAAACCAGCAATGCTCTCAGAGAGGACAGAGTAGTGAGACGATTAGCTCAGCATGGCCACGATTGCAATCCTACTCTGCAATTTGTCAGCCTAGAAGGCATCAGTAGTGTCAACCTTATGACAAAATGGAGTCTTATATTTCAAAAAATTTCATTTTTTTTCATTTTCTCAAGTATATGAAGACATTCCCATTCCTATATAGCTTTATGCAATAAAAAAATTATTCAGGACACATTTGGCTTTATCTTTTGCCAATATACCGCAAATCAACTTTCATGGTCATAGGGCACTTATAAAAGGTGAGCTGCCACATACATGATAAAGCCTAGCTTCAGTGACAAAAATTTTAACTCATGGTGTAAACTTGTGCAGCCGGACTCTGGTAAACACCATGAGTATTATATAATATGTCATATAAAACTACAGAAAGCTCATCCTGTCTGTTGTCTGTCATTAAACATGCTGAGAAAGTTGCCAGATGCTAATCAAATTACTATGTACAGTAGACAATAATCCATTCATTTCCTTGGCAAGAATACAAAGAGCTGGATGCTCGGGTAATAAATCTGTGCTATCAATTTGCTTTGGCAGGAGATAATCCTTTTTGCAAAAACATATCAGTGGTAAGTGGGAGGGATGAGCCAGAAGAGAAAAATGGCAAGGATAAGTAGTTATATCAATGATCCCATAACAATTTTAGAAGACAGGACCTCTGTTTGCCAGAAAACATGCTCTTTACCATCAATCTAATATTCAAAGCTTTATTATAACGGGTATAATTTTATCAATCTTCACAAATATCATTAGTAGATTGAAAAAAATTATACAAGCTATTCCTTTTATCCATAAATGATTTGAAAATGCGCATCAATAATCTTTCTCTTGAACAAACAAGCTGACAAACCTGTTTTTATCATAAACCAGCTTTAAAGACTATATGCTCTCAACACTCTAGGCTAGCAAATTTACTAATTAACACATCTACCACAAGAGGTAAATCATATCCAAAACTAATATAAGTAGATGGCATGATAATGCATGGTGCGTCTGCTATCAACGCACTATCCTTAGGATTGGTTCATGTCATGGAACGGCCAGACAATTATGGATTTGACGATATGTCGGGATGCAAGACAATGGCACAACATTCTAGTAAGGTACACAACTTTAGTCATGCTTATGATGCCATTCAGCACGGCATTTTTAAAGAATTCTGTGCTCTTAGGACCACCTCCATATAATCTTAGCAACAATGTTGAGTGGCTTGCATTTTTTTCTTCAAAAACTGAATCAAGATATGCATCAAGTTGTCTTGGTCGTTTAGAACACTGAAAAGCTGGAGAAAGGAGTTCCTTGGAGAAATAGCACACAAACCACACCAAGTTCGCCATCATACAACTCCGGAAATGGGATGGGTTCACCAGAGAACTTTCCTCATTCTCCTTTCATGAAAGGTGAATAAAAACTCACACCAGAACAACATGTCAATTGTAGTGAATCAAAGGTACACACACATACATAGGATGTATTCACAAATGGGATGAGTAACACTTGGGGATATCAGAGATGGAATAAAGCCATAACTGTAAACTAGGCCTGAGTGATAACTGCAATAATCAATCTTCTGGCATGAAGAGGGTGTGACACTGCCTCATAACCTAAAATCTGAGCCAAAATGATAAAAACACACCACTCTTTGCACCAGCTTTGCCACGCTACACACTGACCAGACCTGGAAAAGGTAGTCATGCTTTGGACACTGGTCCCTAGATGGCCCACCCATCCCTAGGTCACTTTTCAACACTAGTTCACAATATCTTATGAGGCAGATTAAACAAAGTGATAATTGTAAATATAATGCATGTATTGTATCCCTCATCTCTAATAGTATCAAATCTATCATGTTTGTGGAGACTAATAATAAAATCAGATGTAATTTGAAACAATGTAAAATCAAAGGGGGAAGAAATTTATCAATCAAAGCCAGCTAGGTACGACTGACCCTTGTGGTGGAGCAAGCAAGCAGAGGAAACGGTAGTGTTAACTCCATCACCACCTGCCTCCCCATGTATCATTAATAATACCGACTCTCTGAAATTTTGGGTGAACAACAACGTAGGATGTTCTGTACAAATACCGACAATTAAATTAAAAAAGGAAAGAAAGAGGTTTACACAATATTAATCAATTAAAGAAGTCAGAATGATTAATTGGTAGT
>JAUTXX010488447.1:0-12193 GCA_032273605.1 Panulirus laevicauda | reverse complement strand
CGGGGTGGGGGGGGTGGGGGGGGGGGGGGGGGGGGGGGGGGGAGTCGGTACCAGGCAGAGCGGTAGGTGAGGGAACCAACTTCACCCTCCATAACAGCCAACCCCGCACACACACACACACATTTCGTCGTGCCCCTCTCGGACCCACCTACCACCACCAACCGTACGAGCCTTGAGATGTTGACAGTAAACTGAATAGGTGATAACATATGGCTACACTACACTTCTATGACGCATCGCTAGCTATAACTGCTCTAATATATCCTTTGGGTCTAAATTGGTATAATACATCGGTAGACATACCTTATACATACCAAAGGAGACTTCGTAAGACCACCTCCTCACGCCCCACTCTACAGTAGGAGCGTTAGAGTGTGTGCCTCCGGTCGCGTCGCCAGGAGGAGGAAGAAGGCCCTCGACGCCTCGTTTTAACTTTCGCCTTTAAATCTTGTTTACCCAGAAAAGTGACGTCACACACCACCGCTACAGCACACCCACCCGTGTCCCAGGAACATATATAATCCACATATATACTTACATATCGACAGCTTACCCAGCAGAGGCTGGGTAACGTCTGCAGGGCTGTGAGGAGGAAAGAGGATCCTTACCACAAGTACACTGGCACCACCACACGCCACACTTTAAGCGAGAGATTCAACAATCAATTGAATCTTAGTTTTTCTTGGTGGGTCAGGTAAAAAATGGCCCGGTACTCGTGTATACAATGGCTGCACGTCCTGTTCGAGTATCGTAGCGTCGTGCTCAATGGTCTTCCCGTCGTACTCAAGGGTCGTACCGTCGTGCTCAATGGTCTTCCCGTCGTGCTCAAGGGTCGTACCGTCGTGCTCAAGGGTACGCTTGAAGACCGCCACTCGACCACTCACACCATGAGCTTGGGTGGGGCGGCCAATCACAACACTGCCTCAGTATTCAGTTACCATGAGCTATATTTACCTGCTCACTCCTACCTCCAGCCCAAACATGAAAGCAGAGAAACAACCAACTCCTGACGGAGGCGGCAGGTCGACGGTACGGCTTGACCCATACCCATCATTACTACACATCCTAATTACACACTGCATATCCTACGTCAAGTGCCACGTACACCAGTGTGCGTCATCATTTCCTAACTGTGGAATGCCACCTTGGGTGAGGGGGCTGGGGTGAGGTCGACCTTGGGTGAGGGCTGGGATGAGGTCGACCTTGTTGCGTTGGTTGGACCAGCGGGCTGGCTGAGTCCCTTTAACCTACCGTCTCTCACTTGTTTCGCCACCACTATCATTCATCACAACCGCCAATACTATCACCACCACCACCACTACTACTACCACCACCACTATCACCACCACCATTCGCTCCATCCCTGTGGTCAGCCCTTACCAACCTGCTCAGTAATGCAGCTCGCCCTACCTGGTCAACTCAGGTTAGAGGCGTCAGCAGATGTGTGCTGACTGCCCCACCCCTGACCCTGGCACCCAGCCCCATCCCCTGACCCTGGCACCTAGCCCCGCCCCATACCCTGGTACCCAGCCCCTCCCCGTAACCTGGCACCTAGCCCTGCCCCTTACCCAGGCACCCAGCCCCGCCCCCTGGCAACCAGCCCCAACCACGTACCCTGGCACCCAGCCCCGCCCCGTAGCCTGGTACACAGCCCTGCCCTGTACCCTGGCACCTAGCCCCGCCCCGTAACCTGGCACCTAGCCCTGCACCGTACCCTGGCACCCAGCCCCACCCCATCGTACCCTGGCACCCAGCCCCGCCCCGTCGTACCCTGGCACCCAGCCTCGCCACGTACCCTGGCGCGTACACAGCCTTTCCCAGATTCTGGCAGAAAGTGCCCCACTTTCCTTGTCTGTACAATGATCTCGCCACACACTAATATGTGCGTTGACGTTAGCCATGGGATGGCCCCATTTTAGCCTCCTGGTTTTTCTCGAAGCGGTTGAGGCAGCAGCGTGCCCAGGCCACGCCTGGCTGAGAACGAACGGCCGACGGGTCTCCCCCGTGTGGAGAAGCTCAAGAAAAGCATTGCTCCATCTTTCCTTCAAACGACACACGAAAACACTCATGATTTATTCCCTGATATCAACTTTTTCTCTCGACCATGAAGGAGGCAGTTAAGTTTATGGCTTTTCCTCAGGGAGAGAGAGAGGAGGGGAAAAAAAAAACACCACCACCGCCCGGTCGGTGGCTGAGTGATATGCTTTGATCTCTGCGAAAGTGACGATGGGTTCGATACGTCATTCTGATCAGGTTTACTGGTGGCAGCGGTGATATATATATATTACGTCCCCCCCAAACACGAGGGCGGACGCTCTGCCGCACGAACCACTATTTCTGGAGCGGACGACACAAACTGATGATGCGGAAGGTTGCTGCCTGTTCAAACCACCTGTACTTTACACACACGTCATAACATCAGCCTCTCTATCAGGCCAGCCGTCGTATGTCTCCACTTGCGACGTTCGTAAAGGGCGGCCACTTACTACTTGATGAGGTGAGTTAATGGATCAGATCTCACCGCTGGGATGCTAATACATGATAACGGTGATGTATGTTTACCCCGTGAGCGCGTGCCATATATCTGACGCTCGGGGAGGTTAGTTATTACTACACTAGCGGTAGTATATTTAGCACGTATCATGGAGGGTGCATCTGTGGTAGAAGCTTCGCATCGGCTGTGGACATGATGCGAATAATGGAGGAACAAAGTCATGGCAGAATATCTGTCAAAACGAGACAGTCTCCGACACCAGCCTGACCCCGCTCTCTTTTGATGTTTGCATGACCTTCAGGCATTTCCAAGAGTGATAATATTAGGGCTACACATAAATTATCTTGTCTCGAGAAAACAATCAACCGTAAATTAAGACTGAATTCTTCCACAAAGTCTCAAGAAAATAGACATGAATCCTGCGGACGGTCGGAGCACATCGGCTCAAAGCAGCCTGGCCACAGTGGCAGGCGTGTGTCCCCACGTCATGCTGGCGTGTACACTGTCGTGACGGTCCATGTACTGTTCTTCTTCTCATCATCAATAACAAATACCATGGACGACCAGTGACAGCAACTCTTCTACACCCAACAGCAATACGGGATACCCTTACCGTGGACGTAAACCCAATGTATACTCGATGGATGGCCTCTCCGTCATGGAGTAAATCTACAGGATACTCTACAATGCTGACTGTGGTCACCTTCACGTTACTTACACAGATACGTTTTAGTTATGGTCATAATGGAGTAGCTAATAGACCATCGTAAACGTCGAAGGTAATGAGAACCGTATAGAAGCAAGTGTATTGGTACAGCTGTACATTACATATATATATAAAGGTACAGTTGTAAAGCATCTGTGCCTGTCATTACCACAGTGTGTTCGTTCTCATGATGGCCTGTGTCATGGGAACCCGGAAGTCCACCACAGTCGGCAGGCCAGGAACCACACCCCAGGGGTGGGCCAAGCACGGGGGCTAGGCACCAGACTCCGGGGGTGGATGGGCCAAGCACATGGCCAGGTACCAGACCCCGGGGTTGGGCCAAGGACATGGCCAGCTACCAGACCCCGGGGGAGGGCCAAAGACGTGGCCAGTCCGGTCAGTGCCAAAGCCTGGTGGAGGGGGGAGAGGGGGAGGGTTGAAGGTAGGCACCGTGCCGGGCCAGGGGTCTGACACCACTCCTGCTCCCGACACGACACGTGCAGCCAGCGTCAAGCACCGCCCTGACCGCCTCGCCTCCCTCCTCCCGTATACTGTCCTCTACCTACACCCCACCACGCGAACCCACTCGCTACTCTCACTTATAAGGCCATCAACCAACATCAATACAAATGTCGTTCAGCCATGAAAATATGAACTGGACCGCGCCGAAGCAAAAACAAGTCACTGGGTGGATGAGGGTTTTGAATAATGTGTGAAAAAAGAGGTCTTTATCTGGGAGGGAAAAAATGGTTATGTTTAAAGGTATAGTAGTCCCAACTATATCATATGGGTGCAAGGAATTGTTTGTAGATGAGGATGTGTATAGGAGGGTGGAAATATGGAAAACGAAATGCATTAGGGCAATATGTGGTGTAAGGTGGTATGATCGAGTAAGTATAAAAGGGTAAGAGAGAGGTGTGGTAATAAAAAGAGTGTGGTTGAAGAGCTGAAGAGGGCGTGCTGAAATGGTTTGGACTCAGGAAAAGAATGTGTTAGGAGATGTTGACAAAGAGGATTTTTGTGTCAGAAGTGGATGGGACAAAAAGGGGGAGACCAAACTGGTGATGGAAGGAGGGAGTAAAAAGTATTTTGATTTGATGGGACCTGAACAAGCAGGAGGGTGAAAGGTGTGTATGGGATAGAGTTGATTGTAGTAATGTGATATACTGGGGGAGATATGCTGTCAATGAACTGAACCAAGGCATGTGAAATCATAGGAAGGTCTGTGGGGCCTGGTTGTGCATAGGGGACTGTGGTTTTGGTGCATAACATGTGACAACTAGACAATGGATGTGAGTGAATGAGGCCTTTTCTTCGTCTTTATGACACTACCTCACTAATGTGGGAAACGATGAACAAGCATGAAAAAAGGTCTATCCAGTTAATTTATGGCTAATATTTATTTTCTTTCTTTTTACTTCAACTGTAAAATATTTTCAAAAATGAGATAAATTCACTTTCCATAAAGTAATAAATACATTGATATACTTCCCACAAAATTATATAATTTCAAAATCCATATCATTATATTAAAAATTTTATGTACATTTTTGGTAGTTTGTTATATTCATCAATCACCAAGGTTCTAAATGGATAAAGGATTTTAAATTTTTTGATCAGATCAATGAAAACAGGCCTTACTTTGAAATGGTTATTTCATCCCTTCATCCCGTCAATATCACAGTCCACAAACCATGGTGTTCTGAGAAAATGGAAGTACCACATAAGTTTTCCATAAAATTCCATCTGAATAAATGGTCTATCCTCCAATAATCAGTTTGATTACCTTTTTTTATATAAGAGGTATAAGCATAGTTAATGCAAGAAACACATACAATTCACTAACACTTGTATTTTTCCATTTACATCATGAAGAGATTCTTGCAAGCTCCATATCTCCCACAATCTTTATATGGTCCTATTCATTTTGGTCAAAAGTAAATCCGCAACCTCAATACATTCATCAGATTTAATATTCACTTTGTAAAATTTACAGCCATTATTAGTTTCATATAACAATTTATAGATTCTCAGGTTCAAGTTCTTTATTAAATATAATTTATTCTATTACAGGCCTATCTCTTGGATAACTGAGATCTAATGTGTCTTGGTAAATTTCTAATCTACACTGACTGTGTACTGGTGCTTTAATTTCTACAAGTTAACTGAATGTTTGGTAACAATGACTATCTCTGTCTGGAGGTACTTCTTTGAGATGATGATGCTTGGCAAGATTCCATCCCCATACCACATTGATCCATTTAAAACTTTGGCAAGTACAGATTGTAAATACAGATGCTCTGCGACATATGTCCAAATTCTGTTCAGACTGACTGGTCAGATCTCAAAATGGACATATGTCAGCATGGGATGTAGAGTTTGTATACATGTACAATATTCTTTTATCCTACTCAACTTCTATCATGATAATCTTATTTTTTATTAACCAGCTTTATTATATGATTCTGTAATTTCTTTTTACCTTTTATTTAAGATTCTTTAGTTCACGAATTGATTCATCCAAACTTTCAATGAACTTTCCAGCAGCTCCTTCATCAGCAATTGCTGCTTCACCTGTGACTCGAATGTTGTGAATGCTATATCTTCTTTTAAATCTATTGAACCAACCATAAACTGCTGTGAAGTTCTCGATGTAATCCTCTCCCGCTCGCTCCTCCAAAGTCTCAAAAAGACTTCTAGCCTTTGCCTGAACTGTTAATAAGGTTAGTGGTACACATTTTTTAATCTGATCTTCCTTCCACAGCATCAACAACTTTTCGATTTCGTGAATGGGCCCTTGTCGTTGCTTTGTTATTATCGTAGACTTAATACCTGCCGAACCTTTCACTGCTTCAAAAGTAATTTCTTTGTCCTTTAAAGTTGTGGAGACCAGCGAATGGGACAGCTGTAGATCACATGCAATCACATTAACTTTTTTCTCCTTTATGTTGGGTGATTACTTTCATTTTCAATTCTAAATCAAGCACCTTCTTCGACTTCATGCTTGATCTATTGACATGTGATGGGTTTTTCCTCTTGCTCACCATCTTCTTTGGAGTTTAATGCAAAAATGGTTCAATCCAGCATGAAAATTAGTTAGCTTCACTTGAATAACATGCGCTTACTTAATAGTAATGGAGCAAGAACTGAGAGATGTGATGTACAGAATGCTGGGATCATATAACATTCTCTATTGTACGCACACAACTGTAAGCACTGGCAGACATATGACCAAGTGTGATATTTACATATATTTTTCTATCTATATTTTTTCCAGTCATATGTGCGGATGGTTGTAAGTCGGGAGCACCTTAGAGATTAAGAAGAGTTACCAGGGCTCTTAAAATGTTTTATCTTTGAAAATACTTCAATACAATCAAGACATATTTTCTAATAAAAGGCTAGGATCTGATCATTGCCAAGCAGAACCTCTTCAAGTTCTACTGGTAACCATGGGTACCTGTAAATACAATAGCTTTTATGCAAATAAATTGATGCCATGGGGAAAACTTTTCTAGCTTTGAATATTCTTAAGAATCTTTGTTTGTATGTACATGATTATCTTATGGAATGGGTAATGAAGTTCATGATGATGGACAGACGCATTATATACTTGTACATATTTTACTCAGCTCTTGCACTTTGGCAGATAGAAGTACCAGGTACCTCTAGTTACTTTTAAGGGCCCTTTGGAAAATAAAACTCCAATAGCACAGTGAGAAAATATATAAAGATACATAAACAAATACTTGCCTTTACCCAGCAAGTAGTCTGGTGTATACAGATGACCTGATTTTAGAAAAAGGTGCAAGAGGGGAGTTGTTCGCCCAGTAACGCCTTACAACTTCTCGTACTTCTGCAGGGGTAATGGGATCCATTCCTATGCAATGTTCATCACCAGATCCTATCTCCTGGAGTGAGCCACTCTTTTTAAAAGAAGGTAAGATCTAGTATTAACAGTACCACAATACATACCTGGAAAAAATAAATCTTCAGATTTCAAAACCTAGACACAATAAGAACATATACCTATATACCCCATATTCGGTTTTGGTATATATCTAATTATTACATACTTCACTTCTATGAAGCTGAATAAATAGGTTACACCTAAACAACTACTTTAATCTCCAATGAGTAAATCAAATGAATTAAACCTTTCATTTTCAGGAGAGTCATATAAGAATCTGAGAGAGCTCTTACTCATGGATAGGAAAAACTGTTCAACACCCTACAGAAATCAAGGAAAATTCCACTTTTCATTCAGCATAAAGTCTAAGGGACTGACTGATTCTTGTTCACTGAGATTAAATGACCTTTCAGTGACCTGTCCAGATACTATGATAATCTCATCTTCCTTTAAATCCTCATAATCTTACTGTATTCACATGAATTCTCATCTTCCTCCTTTCATGCACTCTCCTTTTATAGTTTCTTACCCGAGTCAGCCACAAGAGACATCATCTGCAAAAAGCACTCCTTTCTTCTCCTAGGTTTCCCAACTCCAACCCCAATACTCTGCAGACCTACCCCTATCTCTAAGACTCACTTTTTGACTTTTACCTCCCTAACCACCCTATCCATGAACAGATTAAATAACCATGGGGACATCACACATGCTTGATGCAGACCCAGCCTCACTTTGAACCACTAACTCTCCTCCACTACTACTAGCACACATGACTTAATTCTCTCAATAAGAACACCCTACTGCTTCTTGTAGCTTTTCTTTCACACCATATATTCATTGCACCTTCCACATAGCAACTTTATCAGTAACAGTACCATGAAACAATCTGGTTCCTTTTTGCCAAAAGAGTAATGACAATGGTATTTGAAGAAATTATTAAAAGATAAAAGATGAAAAATTAAAAGGATGCATACATGACTACAATAGAAATTAAAATCTTTGCAGGGAAACATGAAGCCTAAAATGTGTATAATACCATTAAGAGGGCTAATTTGAAAAAGAAGCACAAAAAGAATGCTCAAACACGAAAAAAGCTTGACAGTTCCTTTAAACATCCCACTTAGTAGTGTTTCTCTCGACAACCAGGAACAAGTGATCACTATGTATCAAAGTAAGATGTTAAAAACATACCTGATGTATAAACACACAAGGATAATCAGGGTTGAAAGCGGTAGGAGTCCGGAAGCGAGACAAGTCAGAGTTATGTCCTGTGGCATCTCTCTTGACTAACAGAGCAAGATCCACTATCTGAGCAACAGTTTCATATGCAAGCCGGTTCAGCATCTCCAAAACAAGCTGAAATTACATGGAATGTAATGCTGAATTAAAAATACCTCAGAGGTTTTCAAAAAGTGGTTTGCATCAATAAATCTGAAAAAATTTTAGGTTTGTAAATCTCCTTGGAAGTGAGATCCCACTTCTGTATATCAAATTTCTAATGATGATGTAAGCCTGTATGCAAATAATTCACCTCATGGATATGGCAATGAAGTTAATAGTGAATTTAAGTTTTTATGTGTGAAAAACTTGCTTTTCAGGCCAGTGTCCCAAAAGCCATGAGAGTCTCTAGGATTTCTGGGATCCAGGCACCCCTTATCCTCATTCTTTCTCATTAACCACATATTCAGTGCAAGTGGCCTATTTGTTCAGTTCAGGTCTACCCACAAACTAATCAGCAATATCCATGTGGTAATGTCACTGTCCCCTGGTACTGGAACCAAGATGATAACCTGACGTTGGTCACCAACAGTCAGAAAGTTTTTCCAAAGTAAGGGGAAGGTAGGGTGGGAAACAGAGCCAAGAAAATGCTCATGGGACACTGCCTAACAGAGGAACAGTTTTTGTAGAAATTAATTTCTCTCTCAAAGGTTGGATCATCTTGCAAGTTTTTAGGGCATATTAATATGGAGGAGAGGGTTAATGCCCCTCTCAAACTGATAAAACGAATCAAGGCAAAAACAGCACCAAGAACCATCTTGGATACATCTGCCTTATGTTGGTAATCACAGTCACACAAAGTTGATCCTTGACACTTGGAGTACGGTATAATTAACAGATATGTTAGAGGAATGCTAAAGACCTCTGCTGTTGACTTCCTCCAAGTTAAACTTGTTAAAAACACCAAGATAGAGGCTACCTTCCTAAAATCATGGGCCCCCACATACAAGTCAGGTTGGACCAATACGACAGGACTCTAATCCACGTGAGATGATCCTTGTTCAGACAGGCTATAAGTTTCTCATTTACAAAATATCTCAGATGATTTCTACCAATTCTCTTAGATACTTATGTGGTCATACGGAATGAAGTTCTCTAGCAGTGGTCCTCAGAATAAATAAAACGAGGTATTTTTCTAATTTACATCTTTTACTTTATTTTATTTGTCATTATCACTTAATTTCTGCCAAAAGTCTTGGGTTTGGATTTACAAAAATCCAAGACATATTACCAAAAATAAGACATCTTATGTCCAGACACTACATTTACCTCACTGACTCTTCTCATATTAGCAAGGGCTATTAAGGAGAATATTCATGATAAGATATTAACTATGAGAGCTGGCAAGAGCAAGTATTCAAGTAAAATAAGATGTCAGGGAGGGAGTTAACTGTGTCAGAAAAGCAAATGAGAAAAGAAGGGAACCGGTGAAGAGGGCAAGTGGGGAATTGGTAACAGGCAGTGATACAGTAAGGAGATAAAAATAATATTTTGAAGAATTGTTGAATGAGTTTGATGATAGAGTGGCAGATGTTGGGTGTTTGGGTCAGGGAAGAATGCAAAGTGAGACAGAGTAACAAAAAGTAGGATGAAGAAGACAGAAGACATGATGTAAGCCATGCCTAAGATGAAGTGTAGCAATAAAAGAATTTTTAGATAGAAAAATTCTTCCCCTTTCTTTCTAATATTCCAGGAGCAACTGAGGATAATGTAATTTGCACCCCAATCAAACTTAATATGTAAAACAGTATAAGAAAAGTAGAAATATACATGGTGTATAGGTAATGCACTCACCTGAGTTAGTTTAACTTCATTACTCTCCTCTCCAAGGAGCCACTCCCTAAACTTATTTACTCGTAAACGAGGACAAAAGGAAGCTTTTCTAGCCTCACAGTACTCCTTGTATCTTTGGCATGACATACCCTGAAATATCATATTATTGATAAATAATATATCAAACTTCTTAAATCATTAGAATATACTGGCTAGCAAAGGTAACTTTCATTTGAAAGACACCATAAAGTCACGATTTACAATAATCTCAGTATCTTGGGGTTTTTGGTCCTAAAGTACTTATGAATTAGCTCACCATTAACATGAACTTATGATGACTACATGCTAGGTATATATTTTTACTCCATTTTCCCTAAGACTCCTTTCTGAAATGGTCCTGATGACACTCATGGACTCCTTTACCTTCAATTCCTACAGCTCACAGGTTGCACTACACTCAGTAACTGAGGTAAAGTTGTCATGAATAAGTCACACTCAGAAATAATTTTTTGAAAAAAAAACTTTTTTCATGCTTGATCGCTGTGTCTCACATGAGCGAGGTAGTACCAGGCACACAGAAGGAAAGGCCAATTTCACTCGTATCCATTTTCTATCTGTCATGTACAATGCACCAAAACAAGGCCCCACAGATCTTTCCATAAACTTTATATGTATCATATGAAATACATATCTGTATAATTTAAATTATATATCTTTTTCTAAAGATTCAAGTCTCTTTAACAGAAGCTGTTGTAGCTGCTTCCCAATATTTAGTCATCAGGTCCAAACTCATCATCTTAATTAAAGTCAATGTTAAAACTACTACTGAAGCTGCTGCTGCCATCTCCCATTCCTCTACCACCAACACCTCCCATGACATTGCTTAATACACTACCCAACCCACTCTCCATTCTTCTACTCCACCTTCCAGGAAGCCCACTAACCAAACTTCCACTAAGGCTGCTTCCCATATCTCCAAGGCCTCCCCCTGTGCCATCTCTGGCCATACCTCTACCCATACTACTCCCACCCATGCCACTACCCATTCTTCTGCCACCCATTTCAGTACCCAGGCCATCATCTAGAAAGCTGTAGCTGCCACTCACTGTACCCACTAACACCTCTCCCCAATCCCTCATCAAACCTGCCGCCAATGCTACCACCACTAAAGTTCCCACCACCACCACCTCCAAAGTTACCAAAGCCAGGCTCACCCATGAGACATGCAAGACCTCCCATGGGTCCATTAGGTCCACCCATATTCCCACCAAAGGTGGAGCTCAGGAAAAGCTCAATATAGCACCCTCTTGATCACCATTTTTCCATATAACCTACCATGTACTCAACAAATTTATACCTCTGTAATTTGAACACTCACTTTTGTCCCCCTTGCCTTTGTAAAGTGGCATTAGACAAGCATTCTGCTATCTTCAGGCACCTCACCATAATCCATACATAAATTGAAAATCCTAACTAGCCAATCAAAAACACATTCAACCCCTTTCTTAACAAATTCAATTGCAATACCTTCCACTCCATTTGCCTTGCCACATCTCCTTATGCAAGGCTTTCACCACCTCCCTCTTTGCCATGACTCTCTCACTTCACATTCCTCCCCATTCCAAATGCCCTACATCAGCCATCTACCACCTACACTCTCCCGTACTTCCGTATCTTTGTCTGAGATCATGATTACAAAGAGTATTACAGCTAGAACTATTCCTTGCAGTGCCCCAGATAGTAAATCATTTTCCTCAAATATGTTTCCGTTTGCAACTATTCTGAATTTTCTGTTGGCTAAAAATTCTTTGAACCATTTTCTTTTTTATTTCTATTTGCTATTTTCTTCAGTAACAATCCACAGTTTACCTGCAAATTCATAAAATGTAGGAGCTGAGCATTTGCAAGCCAGCCAGTGATTACTCTCAGTGCCTTCTTCAGCCTGGTTTGCAGTTTTATTTGCTTTTGACTGGGTAAATGACCAAGCAGGTGAAGGGTAATTTAGGGTGGAGTAGATGAATCTCAGATTCTT
>JAUTXX010488227.1:0-12439 GCA_032273605.1 Panulirus laevicauda | reverse complement strand
GTCTGTGTGTGTATATATATGTATACGTTGAGATGTATAGGTGTGTATATTTGCGTGTGTGGACGTGTATGTATATAATGTATATGTGGGTGGGTTGGGTCATTCTTTCGTCTGTTTCCTTGCGCTAACTTGCTGATGCGGGAGACAGCGACAAAGCAAAATAAAATAAGTAAAAAATAAATAATTGTTTTTTGCTTATTATATAACACTTAATGTGCTTACTTAGTTCTTTGCCGGCAAAAATGCAAGTTGATTGTACTTCAAACTAAAATGCACAATTTCACATCACCAAGAATACATATATTTTTTTGCTTTTTTCTGGTTTTATGTGAAAAAGCAACTAATTTTACAAAAAAATGTAGTTGGTTTCACACAATAATATATGAAATGCCAAAAAAATCTACCTAAAAAAACAAACAAAAAAAACAGCCTTCTAGAGAGTGTAAGAGAGGATAAAGAGCTGAATAAGTTTTGGTATAAATGTAGGTGTGAGGCATGGATGTGTGATGTCACAGTGGTTTTTTTTAGATATATCTGGATGGAGTGATGTAAGAGGTGAAAGCACAACTAGAGAAAGGGGATGCAAAGCTGGAGCATGGTGGTGAGGTATGGTGGCTAGTGACAAGACTGTTTGCAGATGAAACTGTGTTGTTGGCTGAGAGTGAAGGAGGTGCAGAAGGTTGTACGTGTCTTTAATGATGTGCGTATGCATAGTCAACTGAAGGTAAATGAGAGTTAAAGTGCAGTAATGGTGTGAAAAGGATATAGAGTGTAAGTAAAGATTCTACAAAACCCTGTAGAGTGAAAGGAGAGTGTACTGCATTATAGACATTGGCAAAAAAGACTGGAAGAGGTGACAGAATTTAAGTACTTAGGAGCTATTTTGAGTAAGTTTGGTGATATGGAAGGAGAGTTAATGGAGAAAACAGAGCAGTACAGAGTAGAAGAGTCATTGGGTCCCTTAACAAAATAATGAAGGGTAGAGGTGTAAGTATGGAAATGATGAAGGGATTAAGGGACAACATAGTCCTCCCAACCTCGACCTGTGTTGCCAAAACACGGACATAGAATGAGTCACAGAGGTCAAGAATCCAGGCTATGGAAATAAACTATCTGAGAGGAGCATGTGGTAAGACTAGATGGAATGATGAATGAAATAAGGAGGGTGTATTACAGATGTTGTATGGCAGGGAATGCAAAGGGAATGAATTGTGGAGTGGCAGAGTGGGTGAAATGTAATGCATTGAGTTGGTCTGAGCGTGGGGAATGAATGCAAGATTGCGAGTTTACAAGGAATCTGCATGATAGTACAATTAAAGGGCTTAGAGAGAGAGGAAAACCAACTGTGACAGGGAAATAGAGTGGAAGAGTACTGGAGGGTGAGAAATGGCAGAAAAATGCATCGAATGGTGTATGAGAGGAAAGCATACAAGGACAGGGATAAGTGGAGACTTTCGCCATGGCCACCCCCTTGATGGGAGTTTCTAGAGAGAATGGCTACCAAAAACATATAGAGAATGATTAAGCTGTAATGCAAAGCAGGAATACGTGGGAGACTTCTACAATGGGTTGAAGGAAAGTTTAGTAAAAGAGAAAGAAGGATGAATGTCAAAGGACCCCTTTTCAAAATGGTTTGAGGTCGCCAGCAGAGTTCTGTAGTGTTCTGTTCCGAGATCAATACTCTTCATCATTTATTTGACATGCTAGAAGGTATGGTTTCCTATATATGTTTGTAAATGATGCAAGGGTCTTGGGGAAGAGAAAACAGGGAAGATAATATCAAGTTACAAGGGGAACTAGACAGACTTAAAAGGGAGTCTGATACATGGCTGATGAAGTTCATCCAAGCAAATATAAAGTAAAAATGGATCAATGAAAGAAGGCATGAATATCATATAGAGTGATAGTCTCTGAAAAGCAATTATAGTGAACAAAGTGGCAGCATCCATACAAATGCTAAAATATTGGTGGGGGATATAAATTGGTTAAGTTAATGCCTCTAACACCTAGTTTCTACTCATCTCTCAATCAAAAATTCCTCACAACTTTTCTCTTTCCTTTAGATGTTCTGTAATTCAACCTCTTGACTCAATGAACATACTTGGTATTACTGTAACATCCACTCAATCTCGGAAAACCCACATCACCGAAATAGCCAAGTCTGCCTCTGAGAAACTGGGAGTCCTGCTTAGATATCGCGTCAAAATTTCTTTTCTTCTGAGCACTTGCTATATCAAGTATTATAAGTGCTCTCACATCTGTGAAAGCACTTACTTGAAAGAATTGAATTCAAAGTGGTCCAACATATAAACTCTTGCAGGATAGCTTCATAACTTGACTAGCTTGCCCTATGCCACAATGTTCACTTTCTTTATTCTATAGGTATCATTTTCATTCTAGCTCCCAAGAGCCCACTGCTTGTGTTCTCTACCACTAGCTAGACCTCGCAATACTTGGCAAGTTTCTGCATCACATGAGTAATGTGCGGCCATCAGCAACTCAAGGATTACCCATTATGATAACTGTTTCTTTCCCTACATCTCAAACCTTTGAAGCTTTCTATCCTCTCATGTCTTTGCCAATGACTATGACCTAACACATACTAAAAGACGGGTTTTTTCACTTTCTCTAATTCATAAATACTTTCCCTTGTCTCTTCTTTTTCCTTTTCATTAACCTCTCTATATATCAGTGAAGTCCCAGCCTTGATGTGAACTTTTTTCTCTAACAATAGCCATTAAAGAATGAAAAAATTGCTCTTATAACGGATCACAAGATTTATTCCCTTAACTCTTCCAGACATAGATTAATGCAATGCAACTTTCTCCTGTTTCATGGTCGCCCACCAGTCCTATGTGGTTGCAAAGTTGGCAATGCACGACAATTTCTTCTCATAGTCAATCACATTCTAGCTATGCCAAGTCAGCACACTCTCATGAGTTTTCTTGGAAGGACATTTGAATGGCTTTTAAGTATATCAAGAGGACCAAGCAGAAAATAATACTGTATTACAGTATGATCTATCTTCAGATCAAGTGGAGAGTGATCTTATGGACAATCACCCATCATTGACAGATGACAAAGATAAGTTAGGAGAAGGCATTTCTGGCATATGTGCAGGCAGTGCTGCCAGCACCCACCTAACCTTGAGAACTCTTTTTCTGACTGGTGCAGCTGATAATTTTACAAACACAATATTTTGCTGTTTTGTTAATCATCAATGCATCACAATGATTAGAAAAAGAATATTTATTATATAATATAAACAACAGTAATCAGTAATAAATTTTTGTGGTCATCAAAATAAAAATGATAAAATGTGCTGATGCAACTACAAAACTTATGCACATTATAAGAGCAATGGTAGTGGATGAAATGTGCTTCAGAAGTGATTTTCTTTTCACTGTAACATGCCTTTCAAACTGTAAGGCTTAATAAATCGACTTAAAAAACTAAAAAAAATGTGACACTCACAGGGTTGGGAAGGATACCAGACTGAGGTGGTTAAGGGTTAAGGGTAGGTCACCTTTTTTCCACATGCAAAAGTGTTCCTTTCACATCCAAATAGCAAGGTTCTACCAGCCTGATCATGTTCCATGCACCTAACCCTCAACAATACAAGTAAAGAAGTTGAATCTTTACGCAGGAATAAGGGAAAAAGTACAATGATAGATAAGAGATTATTTCAATGGAAATTCAAAGGTGCTATGTGCACAAAAAGAAAGATTACAATAATCATCTGGGGCCCACAAATCTTCAACATCTGTCTGCTATCATTAGAAACACCATGGGATGCACAGTTGAGAAGTGCAAGAGTGCACTGGACAAGTAGGCCCATGGGCTGTGGCTTCCAACAGCTTGGCCATACAAATACCCAAACTGGGCTCTGGGGGTAAAAGATCCCCAAAGACTTCACCAGATATTCACCACGGCACCAAAAGATGCATGTCAGCAAAGCCTTCTTGAAATGGGTTAAGGTTACCAGTGGCATGCTACATGGTTCTGTTTCAGGACTACTACTCTTCTTGAGCTTTGTGAATAACTTGTGGGAAAGATTGGACTTCTACCTGAATATGTTTGTGCATGATATCAAGGTCATAAGGGAAGTATAAAGCATGGAAGACTACACCAACTCACATGGGGACCAAGAAAAACTCTATAGTAGGTCACTTTTATGGTTGATGAAATTCAATCTGTGCAAATGTAAAGTAATGAGGATGGGTCACTGTGAAGGAAGGCTTCATTATGAATATCATCTAGTGTGTGTGTGTGCGTGTGTGTGTGTGTGTGTGTGTGTGTATGTGTGTGTGTGTGTATGTGTGTGTGTGTGTGCACCTTTTGCCAAAGTTCCACCTTAATAGACTAGTAAAGGTCACAAGCAGGGTGTGAAAGGGAACTGGAGTAGACATTGTCCCTAACCTGCTGCCACAGTCCTACCTTAGGAGACTAGCAAAGGAGACAAACTGTCTGTTGGCAAATATTATAAGTGCATTAAAGTGCATGGATAAGGCTATATTCTGCAAGCTGTTTACAACGTACACCACACCAAAACTAGAATATGCTTCTCAAGTCAGGTCACCACACTTAAAGCACAAAAAATAATAGAAATGGTCCAGAAGAAGGTAACAGAGATGGTACAGTACCAGAATTAAGAGAGCTGAGTTACAGAGACAGGCTAGAAGCTTAAAATGTCCTCCAAGGAAGAAAGAAAAGTTAGGAGTGATCTGATCACAACCTTTTAAGTTTTTAAATCAATTTGATGATGTAGACAGTGAAAAGATCTTCAAATGATGCAAGGAGACAACAACCACAAACTGTAAAGTGAAATCTAAGCAAGAAACTTACTAGAAAAGGAAAAAAATTCTTTTATAGTTGAGTATAAAGAGTATTGGATGATTGGAATAAACTTAGATGAGACTCTGATTGTCAACGGCATACATAAGCTTAAAAAGTTGCTTTAGAAAGTTGTCAGACAGTTCAAAAAATTCAAGAGATAAAGCCCTAAAAGTGTAGAATTCCCTACACGTACAGCACAAATTTATAATTACAGATAGTTACACATACAATGTATATGTGATGATGATGCCCAATCTACACCTTCATAGTGTAAAGACAAAACAAGGGCATATGCTCTGACTAAAGTCATGCCATAAAAAAAAAGTTCAGATGTCATATTTGTTTTTACCTACTTCATTTTATATACAGTCCTTGTTCACCTCTTCCAGCCTGAGCAAGGTGGCACCAGGAAGAGATGACCAATGTCATTTCCTCACATTCCTTTCTAGCTGTCATACGCAATTACACAAAACCAGAGCCCACCATCTAAAACAAGCCCTAGAGTTCACCCTGAGGGTTTTCCCTGATTGCTTCATATGCCCTGGTTGTCTACTGACAGCAAAATGCCCCCCATCCCTTCACACATCAATCCAATTAATTCTATCCCATGCATGCCTCTCACCCTCCTCAATGTTCAAACTACAATAACTCAAACCCTCCATCCATCTCCTTCCTAAGTAGATCCTTTTAATTAGTCTTTCTTCATTCATTCTTTCCTTATGTTCAAACCATTGCAGCAAACCCTACTCAGCTCTCTCAATCAGACTGCACTTACAACTACACTGCTCTCTTACACTGCCATTCCTTACACACTAAGCCTGCCACATACTACATACTGTCTTAAGGCATTTCATTTCCTGAATATCCACCCTTTCTGTTATTCTGCACTCAGTACCTATGACCCACATACATTCTGCACTCAGCACCTATGACCCACATACATTCTGCATTCAGTACCTAAGACTCACATACATATAATATCTTCAAGTATACTCATCTTTACCCTAACAAACACTGATCTCTCCTCTCATACAATACTCAATGCAACCAGGACCTTATTCCCCTCTCCTACCCTATGACTTATTCTAGCTCCCATGGTTCTATCCACTGCCATGTCCCTAAGACACTCCATTTCTTCCAGGTTTTCCCCATTCAAACTTACAGTAAAGATAAAAAGATGGATTCTTTAAAAAATAATGGCTTACCTTTATCTTTCTTTCTTTGGATGTTGTGCTACCTTTTGTTGCATGATTTGTATCATTGGTCTCCTCCTCATCTGGTACCTGTTTAATCAGTAGAAAACACACCCATCATAAAATGCACAAAGTATTTTGTTTCTCTTTGCACATGCATAATGCAACATTCACACAGTTCAACATATATTCTGCAACATCCTTGGTCATTAATCTGCAATAAAAGAAACTGTCACAACAACCTATACAATATTTTCCCTTACTTTTTTTCCACTTTCATAATGTCTTCCACTCTACCAGTCATTTGGTCTGCCTACCCTCACGAGTCTTAAAGACGATGTGAATGTTCATTTCCCATATATTCCTTATCAAAAGACTGAAACATTCAAACAGTGGCTAATGGAACAATCAGTTTCTGAGATGTTTTCAAAATTACTGCCTGGGTTCACCTTACAGTTCATAAAATTATAGCCTGTCCTGTACTTCAATATGATTTCCAATGCTCAACTCTAATATAAATAGAGCCATGCTATATCTGTCTATCTATCTATATCTCTGACACCCATTCCCTATGGGAAATCCTATCAAGGGGGTGGCCATGGCAAATGAATCTTCACTTATCCCCATCCTAACATGCCTCCCTTGCATACACCATTCCATGCATTCTTCCACCATTTCTCTCCCTTAAGTATTCTTCCATTCTATTACCCTAAATCAACGGTGGTCTTCCTCTAACACCAACCTCTTCAATTGTACTATCATACACACTCATTGTAAACTCCCCATCTTGCATTCTTTCCACAAGCCCAAACCACCTCAAAGTATTATGTTTCACCCACTCTACCACTCCACAATTCATTCCCTGTTATACCACATCCTCATACACCCCTTCATCTCTTTCTTCATTCCTTTTAGTTACACCACATACTCCTCTTAAACAGCTGGATTCCTGACCTCTGTGACTCATTCCATGTCTATTTTTTTGGCAGCAAAGGTCAGGGTTTTCACTTCCAACTGATGCCTACACCCCTCATTATTTCATTAATGGACCCAATGACTCTTGCATCCAGTGCAGCTCTCTCCCTTATCTCTCCTTGCATATCACCATATACTTCAATTATCTAACCTCTTCCTGTCTTTCTTCCCACAAATCTATAAACAGTTTAGTACTTTTCATTCTTTCACTCTAGATCTAGAGTTTCTCAAAATCTATCCTTTCACTCTTTTCCTTTCAAACACCATTATATTACTTTTAATCCCACTGACCTTCAATGGCCTCCACTCACACAATTATCAAACATATCTATAACCTTTTGCAACTTCTCTTCACTCTCAGCAGACAACACAATATCATTCGCAAACAGTTTTTTTTAACCAGCCACCATACCTCACCACCACACTTTATCTATGCAACCCTTTCCTTAGTTTTTCTTATACCTCCCTTATCATTCCATCCATATATATATATATATGCACATATATGTTAAAAAGCCATATCACACAGCCCTGGCTCACACCCACATGTATATGGCTCACCCTCACATGTATACCAAAACTTTTGCTTAACTCTCCATTCACTCTTAAACATGCATTTGATACTCGAAGGCTTTCACATCATCCAACAGCTGTCCCCCTACCCCATATATCCTTAACACGTCCCTCAACCCATTCCACTTAACTCAGTCACATGCTTTCTTCAGACCCATAAAAGCAGCTTACAGCTTCTTTACCTTTTGCTAGATACTTTTCCAGTCATTTCTACCACAAAAATCTGATCTAAACATCCCCTACATTTCCTAAAACCCCTTTGCTCTTCACTTTTTCTGCATTCGGTCACTTCCATCACTCTAACAGTCAACATTCTCATAAATTTTTCATGGTATACTTAAAAGACTTAATCTCCTCTAATTGCTACATACATCCTAAGCACTTTTTCCTCTGAATAAGGAAATAATAATAGCTTTCACCCAATCCTCAAGCACCACCTTCTGTTTCCAAGCTAAATTAAATATAAAATCCATCCACTTTATCCTACTTAATCCTCCATACTTCAGCATTTCAGCCATAATCCCATCCACTCCAAATGCCTTTATTACATTCAATCTCATTATCACCCTTTTTACCACTGTTTTTGCTATAGGCCCATGCACTTGTATCCTTTTCCTTACATCCCCCAAACCCATGCACGTAACAACTGCTGCCAAACCTCCCACATTCATCAATTCTTCAAAATACTCTTTTCATCTTTCTTTCACTTCCTCCCTTTGATTCAGCAACTCCCTTTCCATATTCTCACATAAACATTTCCACTCTTATATCCACCTCTATCCTTTTTCACCTTCTTTCAGTACAATATCTTACTTTTCCTAAACTTTTCACTTAACTTTCTTCCAAAATCTTTATCTACTTCTTTGCTTTCCTCTATCAGCTTCTTGACAATTCGCTAATACATTTCATATTCTTCCCTCTGGTATATTCCACTGGTACATTCCTTTCAAGCAATCTACCATATGCTTTTTTCTCCTCTTCTACAAAAATTTCTATTCTTATCCATCCTCCATGCATTTCCCTTTTTATTCTTAAACCTCACGGCCTTGTATTTAACTACTAATTCTACAAACTTTAACTGTCTTTTTCTAAACATTTACAGCATCTCATTAATAAATGACCTCATCCCTACATCTAATACACTTCCATCTAAACTTTCAGTCACTCTCCTTTCATACTCCTTACATTCTTTCTGATTCATCTTTTTGCCTGCTAACATTTTTACTTCTCCATTCTTCCTTACACCATACTTCCACTTCTCCCTGATCCCCACCTCCACAAGTGCAAAATGATCAGTCTCCAATGACAACAAGAGATCTTAAACAAACACTTTTATCCAGGGATTTTACTACCTATATAAGTTTATGATAAAAGACTTAAGCATGTACATTACTATTGTCACATTCAGCTTTCTACTGCTAATCTTAAGTAACTTTATGGAAATTAAGAACTGTAAATCGTCTCTCAAATTTGATGCACAACCTACCAGAACTAGAGAAGATGGCTGCCTGCAGCTGAGCTGTTGGAGTGGAATAAGGAGGTGGGGCTGATGATGCAGGTGATGGAGAAGTAGCTGACACACCTACACTTCCAACAAGACTGCCAGCTTTTAAACCCTCACCAACACTGGTACTAAGACCACTTAATATACTATGTTGATTGCCAACATTCAATCCTGGAGATGGAGAAACCAGTGGTGCTCCACCACCCCTACTACCCCCACCCCCACCAATACTGGTGTTGCTATTACTGCCTAATGGGGTGGAGGACACCAACCCACTAAGAGTGGACTGTGGGGCTGCTTTCTGCAATAAGGCAGCTAAGTCCATATTCTGAGGTTGAGTTATGGAGGCTGTAGATGCAGTTGTTGAGGAGTAGGTTGAAGCCGTAGTTGAGGTGTAGGTTGAAACTGTGGGAGACGAGTAAGTTGAAGCAGTAATAGATGGGTATACTTGAGGAGGAGTTGAGGCATAAGCCTGAGCAGGTGCAAGGGACACTGCAGGGCCCACCGTCGGACTTCCAACTGCCATTGTATCTGCTAAAGACTCCGAAAGTGATGATGTTAAGGTGGATGAAGTGGCACAACTAGATGGACCAAATACTGTAGTTTGTTCTAAGGAGCCTGTCCATTCACTGTCCCAGTCATCTGAACTTGCAGGTGGTTCGTCATCCCAATTATCTGAAAAAAAAATATTCATATTTAAATATCAAACTAAAAAAATCTTTCAGATGTCATGAGATAATTTTCTTCCATATGAATGTCAAAGACCGCTACAACCCTGAATCAGAAAAAGGTTTAACTAAAAATGAATACAAGTAAGAAGTAATGTTTCTGGGACTAGACCAGGAGGTTAATGCACCTGAATGCAGGCCTACTAGAGCTTGGGATATTCTAAAAGATTCATTATAACTAATGAGGCCTACTAGTGCTTGGGATATTCTAAAAGATTCATTATGACTAAACTTAACATAAGAAAAACTAACACAGGTAAGAAAGAGGGGAGTGCAAACAATTCTTCTAAGTCATGAAAGTAAATCCAGTGAAGAGAACTGGTCACTCTTTTAACAGAAAATTTTTCTCCTTCCTTACTTCCACTTTGAGGTCTATTGCCCAAGGAGGATACAAAGTCAAATCTGACAGAGAAGATGGTTTTAAGAGTGTAGCACCATAAGGATTATGGTTCTTAAACACCACACTAAACATAAAGTAACCTGTTGCCAAGGTCTCTATTTTAAAGAAAAGTTAAAGAAACCAGATTTCTGCTGGAAAACATAACATCTTTCAAGTACATGGATAAGGAAGTGTTTAGCAAACTGTTCATTATCTGCATAAGGCCAAAACTAGAGTATGCTTTGAGTTTGGTTACTGCACTTAAAGAAGCATTAAGGGCTAACTGACAAGGTTCCGAGGTTCAGAGGTAGGCAACTGTATGGATGTGAATATGATAAAGCAACAGAGGACAACAATGTACTGCGTAATAAAAGTTTTCACCACTATAAATCATACTGGAAACATATCAAGAAAGGAATCTCAACACATACTGGAATGAGATCTTCAGAGACAATAACCTCGTCGCAAACACAAAAATACACTGAGAGAGGCAAGACCAAATAATCATGAAGCAGAAACAGAAGAAAAAGTACAAAATAGAAAATACCACACCTAGGTGCAGAAAACTGGGGACAAATAAACGATGGTCATAAAGAGTAAAGAAAAGGATAACAACAAAAGAATAAAAAGATTTAATGAGAAAATAAAGAATGCAAATGTCAAAATAATGAAATTCCAATGAAGAGATAAAAGAAATTGAAGAAAAAAGAGTTACACAGAAGATGGAAAGATATCCAAAGTTGATATTCACATACATGAAGAGTAGAAAATTAATAAAGTGAAGACTGAACCTTTGAAAGTAAGAGATAAATAAGAAAATTATCCCAGTGACATAAGCAGGATGTTGACTAAACTATATGAATTGATATTCAGCTTAAAATATAAGGAGAAATTGGATGATGAACTGTTTAACTAATGTGATGAAAATGAACACCTAGATACTGAAATATTGCATGAATAGAAGAGATTGATTGACTATCAAAAGTTGCCTTCAGAACCAGATGGAATCCCAGCCATAATTGTCAAAAAATACAAAAGAGCAATAAGAAAACCAAAATAGCAATAAGAAAAGTGATGGTATTATTACTGAGGCACAGTCTGGATGAAAGCTAGATTCCAACATTCACAAAATGACATATGTAACACAATCATAAACTCCTATGGGTTCATAACGATCAAAATGTTAACCTTTGTTCCATGGCTACTTTTTGCTTCCATTTCAGTCACATGTTCCCAACATCCTATTGGAAAAATGAGATACTCTTGACCTGGGCACTGAGAAACCCTAAAGAGGTAGAGGCCACAGCTAAAAAATGCCCAGCAAAAAGCTCTTCTTTATCCATCCCCATTTCAAAAGAACTTTGGCCCTGCAAGGGATTACCTAATTTCTTAAGCCATCTGGGTGTCCCACTAATAGGTACGGGACTTGCCAGATATCATGGTCCAGTGAATCAACCCACCCACCATGAAACATGGATTTTTTGTCCAAAAGCTGTTCCCGACACACCTGGCTAGTTGAGAAAACATAGCTTCAATGAACTATACACTTCCCTCCCACCCACAACCAAGATGTGGGAGCTACGTGTTAACCACAATATCAATCAAGGTCAACACAACTGGACCAAGGAAAATGAAGGTTTGGATGGTTGATGTCCATTCCTAGGCTGGCACTTGCATAGGGTTCAAAACACTGTTGATACTTTCTTACTGCAAACATTAAAACTTGTAATGAATTTGGAAAAGGGAAACTAGCAATGGAATTGGCAGTAAAGTTACTGATGACTCCATGAGAACATTTTCTCAAGTGCTGCAATGAAAAATAATGGATAATGGCCAGCTCCTGATGACAATAAGTAAACTAGAACACTGTCATAGCTATGAGCATGATAACAGTAATCAAAATATATTCATGGAGGCTAGCTAGGGGAAGCAAGGTCTTCCATCATTATTTTGCAAAATTCACTACATTGCAATAGGCTTGGTCCCCACATTTAAAAATGGTTAGACTCTACAATGTAATACAAACTCCTAGTTCTTAAGAATCAAAAGGACAAAATGTGGCCTATAACATGTCATTTTGCTTGGAACTAAACAGGTAATCCTTGGGAGCATTGGATGCTCAACTAAAATATATCATCTCACTATTTGAGGGTCAAGTTAATTGGGAGGTAAGCTTGAATGGAGAAAAACTGGAGGAAGTGAAGTGTTTTAGATATCTGGGAGTGGATTTAGCAGCGGATGGAACCATGGA
>JAUTXX010488116.1:0-11438 GCA_032273605.1 Panulirus laevicauda | reverse complement strand
ACCAGGGGTGAAAAATCACTACATAATGACCCCGGGTACGATGAAAACAAACCATGATTGAGGATAATATACTAATTATAAAGTTTAGGATCTACGTACGAGAAGTCAGGAGGTGTGGGATTCAAATCCATCTTTACTCTAAATGAGGATTGATAGAATGAGTTACCTCACGAAATCTAATCACGAAACGTTAAGATTAAATATAAAACTAATAATCAAGCCAGTTAAAGTTACACTTTCTTTTTTCTTTAAAGTTGCCGTCATAAGCAGAAGTTCTCATCCAAGCCACACCCATAGAGATAGTTCTCATCCAGGCCACACCATGAGAGATAGTTTTCATCGAGGCCACACCATGAGAGATGATTCTCATCGAGACCACACCATGAGAGATAGTTTTCATCCAGGCCACAAACTGAGAGATAATTCTCATCTAGCCACATCATGAGAGATAGTTCTCATCGAGGCCACAAACTGAGAGATACACACCCTAAACAAAAGAGTAATTGTTTGAAAGTTTTCCAGGGTAGGGGGATAACTTTCCTTTAAAAACGCTCGCGTTACACTTATTAAAAAACATGGAAAGTTAACCTTTGAAAACTTAGTAGTACAACAAGGAGGAAAAAGTCGCTACGGGCCAGGTCGAGTTGCCAATGGCCACAGTCATTATGTGTTGCCAATGGCCACAGTCATTATGTGTTGACAATGGCCACAGTCATTATGTGTTGACAATGGCCATACAGCAATTATGTGTTGCCAATGGCCATATAGTAATTGTGTGACTTAGTGTTTTGCCAAGTGCCAGAGAGACTTACAGATTTGTACTCCAGTTCCATCTAAAATCATGAGATGAGAATGAATGAAATAAGTAATACTAGTAAGTCTCATCAAACTCTGGACGACCTTGGACATCTAGCGGCCGAAAACTACGTTACGGATTTTTCTCTCCTTTTTCATATCTGAGCTGAGGATCAAGGAAACTGCCAACCTCATCAGATCTGATGAATATCCAAAACGACTGAGCAAACGCAGTGAGAACAGGAAGAAGAAGAAGAAGAAGAAGAAGAAGAAGAAGAAGAAGAAGAAGAAGAAGAAGAAGAAGAAGCCATTTTATCATTCTACTGTAATAATAATTAGATGTTTGGATGATATTCTAAGCCACACCGGCGTCTGGGTAAACGAGGGTGGAGATAGCCGCTTGTTTATGAGTCATCTCATGAAAATCGACGCAAAGCTAACAACTGACAGACGTGTGATGACGGAGCAGCGCTGTGATGCTCGCGTGCTGCACAAACGTTTGAACGTTATCGTAACCCCAAGCTAGTCGCGTTCTTCCCAGACGAATGACTTAATCTTTCAGCCAAGAAGAACTGGATATTGCACCCGTCACGGACAAGTTAGTGGATGAGGGAACACGTCTGTGTCGACGAACAATGCAGGCTCTTTACCCAGGCAAGAGACGGAGTCATTCATTTCCCACAGACAGCCGTACAAATTGCCCACTTATAAATGCAATGAAGCTCCTCTTCCGCTGTAAAACTGATGGAGGAATCGCTCCTGCTGGCCATGGGAAGGTGTGAGAGAGTAATGTAACCTTTACTTGCCTTCTTAAAACAGAAGTGTGAGTGTTTGATGGTCTGGCAGTGCTGCATGTTTGAGGAGGGTAGGGCTTGTTGATGCATAATGCATTACATAACAGTTAACAGAACCTCAAAGAGTAGTCTGCGACCAGGAATTCCTCGCACTGGACAGCCTGATTATTGGTTCTCGCTGATGTGCTTCTATAAATTCCCCTTCGTGGGTGTAAGGATGACCATCCTATGTAGTCCAGAACTGCCCGGAGAAGATATGATATCGTTCTTCATATTTCCTTGCTCCTTAAATTGAATACCTTTCACCTCACTCTCGCTATCGACACGGTCGCGCCCTCTGCACACACCCTTGCATTCCATAAAGATAAGCGATCGAACCACCGGGCCGTCTGAGTCCCGTAAGAGGAAGATCTCTGCTGCTTCCCCCAGCCGGTACCAACTTAACCAAAAGAAGGTTGAAAGTTCCCTTCTTTGATGGCGCCGTGACGAACGACACGAGGCTCCTCTTAACGGAGAGATCCCTCCCGTTCTTCACACGTCCCAGGAATCCTCCTCATCATGCAGGGCAGTGGCGGCACAGTGACCAAGGCATGTCTGGCGTCCTGAACTCAATCCAGGGACAAAGGAGTCTCGTCCTGTCAGATCCTCAGAGACGCACCGTCTGGCTGACTTTTCAACGCAGTGAGCGATGCCTTTTGTCGATCCTCGACACTGGCACGTCCTCGGCTGTGACATCGGCCAGCGTCAGGTCTTTCAGGGGGAATCTGAGAGTCAGCGGACCTTCACCAAAGACCCTGACATACGCAGAGGACGCGAACCTTCTCAACTCGTGATTCCGCGAACTTCTTGGACTGGGTTTCCTCCGAAGGCGTGATAGAAAGTCCTTCGGCGCGTAAATGGCCTCGGATTGTCCTAAAAGCATGATGAAAGGATCCCCAGCGCCAGATCAGCGCAGTTTCTGGGTGACAAGCTCCTGCCTCTCTAGTATGATGAGGCGCAAGTGGAGTGGCGCTCTGATGCAGTCCTAACTTGGATGGGTATTAGACAGGAGACCTTCTTGAAGATGGTTACCATACCCCGCTCCCACACAAGTGGTGGAGGTTCGCATCCTTGCTGTTGGAGGCCAAAACTTTATCCATTCGAACTTTCACGAAGACTTATAGAACTTTAGCGAGGTGGATCTGTTATCTGGTGTGGATAGCAGTGGGTATACATCGGCTAAACAGAATCTAGAAAACTGAGAGAATAAGCAGACATGACCAGGGGACACCAAACTGTGAACCAGCGAACGTGAACGAACGAAGAATAAGAGTCAGAAGATTACAAATGACCGGTCGAGTCCCCTGAGAATAATGGTCTCTCATCAGCCAGGCTGCAGCGTGACAGGAGAGAGAGAGAGAGAGAGAGAGAGAGAGAGAGAGAGAGAGAGAGAGAGAGAGAGAGAGAGAAGGGGGGAGGCTTACCACTGTGTTGGTTACGTCACGTGTCACTCCAGCAGCATATAATGTAGGTTAATCCATCCTGCAGCTTCTGTATCCTGCCACTGACCTGCTGGTTCACCTTCGTCAGGGAAGCACCCTATCAAGGTACGTGTTGTTATAGCACCTGTGTGCCTTCGCTACCATGGCCTCTGACCCCGAGTGACCGTCTAGAAAAGAACAGGTGATTAACGAGGAGAATGAACAGGTTAATGACCTCCGCCCAGCACTCACCCATCGTCCATGTTTATTCTCTACAAAGACTGACCCTCACCCTCTGCGTCACTAGGGGAAAAAAGGCACCGACTCCCTACTTCCTTTTCACTTTATTACACTCATGAGAATGGTAATGAAGAGGAGCAGGATTAGGAGGAGATAAGGCACGGTGAAAAGGTGTGAATGATGACACAAAGAAAGGGTGAGGAGCTACGAGAGAGAACAGGAGAAAAGCGTTGATGAGAAAAGCAAAAAAATGATGTGCCAAAGATAAAGGAGAATACAAGAATTAGTAGAGA
Source organism: Panulirus laevicauda (assembly GCA_032273605.1). Classification (NCBI taxonomy): domain Eukaryota; kingdom Metazoa; phylum Arthropoda; class Malacostraca; order Decapoda; family Palinuridae; genus Panulirus; species Panulirus laevicauda. Next base: position 7,856 of record JAUTXX010488116.1, on the reverse strand, counting down.
GAGAGATGGAGGAAGAGCAGGAGGGAGGAGAATAAGGGAAGTATGAAGAGGTGTAAGACGTAAACAATGACAAGAGAAAGATGATTGTATGTAACATTGTCTGAATAATGACTGATACAGCTGTAAGGTTATGACCTTTACGTACATCATGGACGCGAACTAAACAAAGCTCCTTCAATATCTTACATGAGAAGCTAAATCTTGCAAGCAGGTCATATAACACAGCTATATAAGAATATTCGAACAAAAGCCTGAGCATAGACTATGGATTCACAGAGGTAAAGCCACAAGCGCGCCTCATAAAACGGCGAGGATACGAAAACGAAACGCAGACATCTGAAACCAAAAGGTCAGGTTTTCTTAAAGGAAAATCTGAGATGTGATATACTAACTACAGAGACATTACTCAGAGAACACTATCCACAAAAGATAATTTTTTCTTTTTTTACGGCAGCTTCAGCAGTACGCCTTCTACCAGGAGAACATCAACAATACTTTCCATAGAGTCTATCTTATATAATACAGGCAAGTCACGACTGAAGAACTTAAGATGAACACATCCCACAGGAGCAACTTGCGAAGAACACTCTCTACAAGCCCACGTTCCACTGCACAGAGCACATTCTTCAGTCCCATTTCCCTCTACCCCCTAAGGCACTTCCAACAAGGACGCTTACCACATTTCATCTTCCAGACGCTATCTTCATCACCAGGTGCCTCCCATGGACATTTATACCACACGCGAAGGTCCCTCCCTCCCATAACGCATCACCTCTCCAAAGTAAATATCTCTAACTGTACTTTATTCCTGGAGAATGTCACCAATATGGCTGTTAGTGGCAAATATATATCCTGACCCGTCCAAAGATATCAGGGTAACCATGGTCGAATGGTTTTCCCAATTTTTCTTTGTTTGCATTTGTGTTTGCATTATTCTACAGCGAGAAAACATGCATGACATTTTGGTACAACAGCCGCTGGAAGACAGTCAAGCGGCCATTATAACATAAAAGGACAATTCTAATACAAAACTGGTAACTTTAAGTGAGCGTGTAAAGCGAAAAGTCTCTAGATTACGAAAAGTTGTTGAATCCACGGCAAAGTTATGAACCTAAAAGAGACTTTTATGAAGATATTTCGAACATGTCAAATTCTCTTTTGTCAGAAATGTTGCGAGGGGGGGAGCGTGTGTTTTACCTTGACTTTTTTATAGGACGAAACATTTAGAAAACTTCGTCAGGATTTCAGTAAGCAATTTTAGGGTTGTTTGATGCGTCGGTGATGAAAGCGGGGGAAAGGGGGGGGGGGGGGGTATTTATTGTTAACTTAGTTATGCCAACTATATCCACTTCCGGCAGTGCCCCACACTGCCCTATCAACATATATCTTTCTCGTAGGAGATTGCCAGCGACTCTTAACCACATACCTTTCGTAAGAGAGAGCAGGAGATTCCTAACCATACATCTTCCTCGTAGGAGATTGCTAGCAATGCCTTCCTTAATCCAGCATTACCAACCCTTCGCAAGCTTGAACACGAGCAGTGTCACTAACGCATTACCACATCAAACTCTCTCTCTCTCTCTCTCTCTCTCTCTCTCTCTCTCTCTCTCTCTCTCTCTCTCTTCCTGTCATCTCAGACGGTTCTTCCAACCGTAGCGCTGCCTGAGGGCAGTGTTTCCCACACCAGGTCCTCACCACCCACTCCATCTGGTCTAGAGTCTAACCAGTTCAGTCGTATAATTCATCTCGTGCAACATCGGCTTTCTCGTCTCACACGATGATACCAGCTTGTCATCTACTGAGCATAGGGGTCCTAGTTTACACTAGGATATGTTATCAGTTTAGCAGTTGTCGCTGCGAGAGCTGGTAAGTGTTTTTTATCTCTGTGTCAGGCAATCATCACACCCACATATTTATTGTGTAACCCAAAGAAATGTTTGGTTGAGCGCCTTCCGCTTCGAAGTTCCCTCGCGGGAGCAGGGTAATGTGGTCTCCTTTGGGAGGAGAAGATCCTCGATGAATCTACATCTTTTCCCGTCCTATGACGAAGATAAAAAGCCTCGTAGCCACTTTCCCCACACAGTGACTCCTCAAACCAACCAAACTAATAAATCATCAAACTTAGGAATTATTCACATAGTGACACCCAACGATATGGACAAGCCGACTAAACGCGGGCTTCATATCCACATACCAACCAACAAAATGTGACAGTAATCCTACGTTCCAGCCAACTCAAAGTGGCCACAGCCTCGCAGAGCAACCGGGAAAAAGTGGCACCAGGTCTACAGACGAGGCAGCAAAAAGTGAGACCCACTTTATTGACCAAGCAACGAACGGACGCACTAACTCAAGAGTACTAACTAATTCTATCATGAATGCAGTACGAGAAAGGAAGAAGGAAAACCAATTTTCAGTACCAGCCAAACGATGGTAAATACATGAAGTTGAGTATATTCTACGTTCTCGAAGGTCATTCTGCTTTTAGAAACAGGGTACGAGTTACGCAGGATCTCACTGCTCTTATGAATTACAGCAGATAAAGCCACACAAAAACATATACTAATGTCTGAGTCTCGGTTGGCACTCAAGAAGCAAATGGACAGCCATAAAACAGACTCTCAAGTGCTGATGTCAATCGCTGGCATAAGAAAAACATAATATGTGCTGCATGATTCCATGCCTTTCCTATAAAACAAAACAACGATGGTTGTAACATACACCCTTGTGGTACTCCAAGCTATTGTCAAAAGACAAAAAATCAGGAAATCAGCAGATTTACAGATGTTTCTGCGAAATTTACGGTGGTATTTATGACGTATTATCAACTAATCGTTCTCAATCAACTGTACAATATTGAAAATATATTCTCATAGCAATGTATGATGAATATATATCGACCATACGTGCAATTATCCTGAACGTCTGAAGAAGGTGTTCCAGTTTTCTTCGATTGGTGGTTCCATAATGACGTTGTTTACCTTAATTACCCTGGCAGTCAACAGGCTTAGAAGCCAAAAGAACCAACAAATACATCATTCACCATACTTATGTGTACACGCATGGGAATATGTAACAAGCATATTAGATCATGCAAATATATGTAAATCAGATGAGGTTTATACGAGCTAACATGCTTTATGCAAAGGAAATACTTTCGTAAAATTGTTTAGTGATTCTCTATTAAAGAATAATGGCCTTTTGACTCATGAGTCGAACATTCTATAAATAAAGTATCGCAAAATATGAAATAAAAGTTCACAATGTTTTCACGACCAGCAGAGTTATGTGGACTGATGCAGGAGTCTTATAGTTTTGCTGTATACGTTAAGAGACACTCGGAGAGACGGGGTGTGAGTGCCTCCTGTAATAAAAGTGAGAGTCAAAGTTTAAGTCAGTAGTCTTTTATGAATTATGCAAAGCTCAGGCTAAGTTCTATGATGAGCTGAACATATGAGACGGCAGAACATACGAGAGGAAGTCAGACACATTTCAACAACATGGACGGAACTGCCTGGAAACAAAGTTCTACAATCCACTCAGTTGGTTATTACAAGCACTTCACTCCAGCACTAACGATCGGGGTGTGGATCACAACCCAGAATTAGTCAGTTTTTACACAGAGGAAGAAATAAAAACGGCAGCTGTGGATGCGAGGGAACAACACATGAAAGAAGCCTGTATGATTAAATCCTGGAAAGCAAGCAGTCTGTTTGTTACAGCATCTGGCACCAGGACACCCCTGGCACTGATTCACCGCCGCTCCTTGTCGCTGGCATTTAACTTTCCAGTCCTCAACTTTCGGAATGTAAATTCCGTCAACTTAACCCAAAGTCACTTTATAGTCTAAGTCTCTTGACCCTCCCCCCTCCCCTCCCGTGAGACCTCTCTGGAACTAATTTCACATTACTGCTTTCCAGGATTAGTTCCAGAATAAGCGTTAGTTCCCCAATCATCGTTACTAGGAACACATTAACTCCATCAGACTCGGTCTCATGTGCTGGAATGGTACAAGTCCATCACGCAGTCAACAACATGGTATACGATTCAAAGATAAGAAGATGATGAGAGAAATCTAACACTCTCGTATAGCCGGGACGAAAACCATCTCCCACACACATACCTGTCCCCAAGAACTTCTGTGGTGAGCGCTCTCTCTCTCAGTGGACGACTTTGCATGCAATAGTATACTATTCTGAAGGAATTATAGACGTTTGGACTGTGTATACACTGCTCTAACAGAATACAGGTTTCGGACTTTGCAAACTGATCATTTGCAACTCGAGAGTCCTGAAGTTACGGTATTGAGACAATGAACCTCTGGAAGTTAACTATTTTCCCTTCCACAGATGCATGCAATACGAATGAAATTTGCTGGTCTCAATGTCTGTTTTCTCTACACGAAGAATAGTTCAAGCATATATATACAAAGACTGAAAGCACGTAACCCAGGGCACATGTATATTTTCATATATCATGGGTACAAATACATATTCAGTTAGTCAAAGCATGAACACATAGTGCCTCATATCATAATCATCGAGGATAGATTTTGTCAGAGGACGTAACACCGTTGTTACACAGCACGCAGCGGTATCGTATTGATTTACCAAATCACATTCCACAAGCGTTTATGAGCCGGAAAGAATGTTCACATGGTGCGGTGTCATGTCACTGCTACATCAAACACACTAACTGCCATAACTGTATAGTGAGCCACATTACGCTTATGGAGACGATGCATCTTTCAGAAAGAGGCTGGAGGTGGAATCTGTGGCTGCCTGAGTCCTGGCGAAATGCGCTTCCAGCCAAAAGGAAAAATGATTCAAGAGTTGACTGCTATTGTTGACAAATTCTTCTGACAAGTGCACGGGCTTGGAATTCGGATAATACTGCATAGTTTCCCGTCTGTGATCACACTTTAAATAAGTGTATATCAACTGTCGGTTTATCGGACGTTAAAAACCTCTCTCGTGCTTGCGGGCTAAGGCGTTTATACGAAAATTCGGAGGCATAATATTATAAAGATCATGCACGGTACGCTCCAGTTAGAACCACTGGCTATTGTTATGTGAACTACGAAAGATATAAGTGATAAAGGATTAACTCTGATAAGCTCAGTTAAACCCTACGGTAACTATCTTGATCTTGTAGAATTAAAAACTTGACTCAGGTTCGTGTTTCTTAGAAAGAAAAAAAATTATAATTATAAAAGGAGGACCCTGAAGGTGTCACGTGAGATTTCTTGTCTTGATCACCATTTGTCATGCTCTGTTGTCGTCACAAATTCTCCCGCAAAAAAAAGAAAAAATATGCAAAGTGGAAAATCATGGCGTATGCATTCTCTACCACCTCACCAGAATGAACCATAAATTCTCAATAATCCTGGCGAATCATAGGGAGATCCTGGTGGGTGTGGAGTGTTGATGGTCAAGCCAGGTGTCAGGTTGGCTAGATATGGGGATCACCTCGGCCAAGCCTAGACCAAGTCACGCAGCCGCCAGGAAGGAAGGTTAACTAGGCGAGACAACGAGGAAACTGAGGATCGATCAATACAACACAGTGTGGAGGATGTGTAATATTATTGCGTGGCTGGTGGCGATATAGTGGTGCCACCACTCTCTCTCTCTCTCTCTCTCTCTCTCTCTCTCTCTCTCTCTCTCTCCTGCAAAAAAAAAAATATATATATATATATTACCGGTCGGTCACAGTAAGTAATATCCTGTGTGGTGGGAGGGGAATTGACCCAGCGAGCGCTTTATCTACATCATCCGCGACACAGGTTCTCGGCGCAGGTAAAACTAATGATGTCTTTTACATTACTGAAATAGTGTTCACACCTCGGCGCAATATACGTGACGGCAGAATGCTGATAAAGCTGGGTGGAAGTTGTTTATACATTTAGCTTCTTACTTGAAGGAGAGGCAGGTCATGGGGTCATGACAGGGCGTCATGTATAAAGTACTCCATGATGTTAGTAATGTTAAGGTTAATACCCTCTGTGGAGCATGAAGCAGCTAAGTTCCTCAGGATATGATTAACCGAGCTATAATCCATGTGAGCATAATTCAGATATGATTAACCAGGCTTTTGATCAACGTCTGCATCATCTAATTCATGTAAGCGTCCCACAACATGACCTAATGGATGATATACCTACAACCCGGATCAACTTATGAAAAATGAATGTAATCAGTGTCTTTGTGACCCTTCGCCATAACGGACGTGTCCTTCGCGAGGTCACATTGGCCTACATGACTTCCACATCCACAATGGTGGGTCATTAATGTGACGGACAGCTCTTGTTAACCTTCCGCACGATCGAATAAATCTTTTGTGATAGGTTTAACATACGTAAATCAGAAGATCCAGTCGACAAAATACGGCAATGTAAGACAACGAAGGTGTCTACATCACGGAGGAAATATAATCTAATCCTTTTTCCCCCGCTGGGAACATATAGAGGACGTTTCTTGTCAACAACGTTGTAGACTAACTGGAACACACCTTTGACCTCACATGTACCGTTTGATGAACTTGAGTTAGAGAAACATACATGAAAGCTGAGCTGCTTAATGTCTACAACAAATACATCTACTTTTGTGACAGTCAGCTTTTACATAGTGATTCAGTTTAGCTTATGTTAAATATATGTTGTCCAAGTTATGTATGTAATCATGTGAGCATCAATAACTCTCTAACATTAACGATAAACAAGACTACAACGATTGTGATAACACTGGCCGTGGAACTGATAGATAGGGGACTAAATACAGTCACAACCGTATTGTTACAACCATTAAATACTGAAATCTCGACAGACACAAAGGCGCACCGGTACCTACAAAATTCCACGCAGACACTGACAGAAGAGGAGAATACAGACACACACACACAAAGACACACACCCACACACACTGCCATCACGAGAGAACCATCAGCAACAGCTGGTGGGCAAGTGTCAAACACAAGACGCCTGTTACATATCGCTTTGTGTGCCTAATGAGTTCGCAACCTCCTCCATAACTTCTCATTTACATTTAACTTTAGCTTCATTCATATCAGTCTTGAACTTGGCAAAATAACGGTAAAGTTTATATTGGCTTTAATACAATCAGCTGGTCCCCGGAGTCTCTGATCCCGACTGCATGTTCTGACTATCATTATCTCCAAGAAACTTAACACGTCAAGGTCCTTCCAAGGTCTTTACGATTTTGCGTCTACAGCCTATCTACTGCTTCATCATCCTGTCAAAAACTAAGTGTCTACAGCCTATCTACTCTCATCATCCTGTCAAAACTTAAGTATTCAAGGAATTCCTTCTGTCTACCACCCTCAGTGGGCGATGTGCAAGTTGAACTGAGAAATGTGTTTGTAATGAATAAATCTGTGGGACAATTACAACAGTCTGTCTGTTTCTCATTCTCTCTTTTGCATCTCATCTACTCAAACACATCTCTCACTGGGAGCCTGTCTGTACATCCATCACACCTTCTCAAAAATTGAATTTTCCCTCACCAGTTTACACAGTTCAGCCACACGGATCCCAAATCGCCTCTTTAACTCTTCCCTCGTGTGCTGCCACGCCTGCCTCCCTCCACTGTTGGCCAGGAGTTGTTATCCTCGGCAGAATAAACTTGTCATGAATGATCTCTTGTCTATCATCATCTGTCGTACATAATCTACTTCCAGACCAAAAACTAAATGTTTCCATCCTCTGTCCAACCAACAATAAGGTTATGCCAACCAGGATACGAACCCAGGACCTTTAGCGTTGCCGAACGATACGCAAAAGGTCTTGGGTTCGAATCCTGGCTGTTGGAGGGGATTACGAAATTGAGCGTTCATATGCACTC
>JAUTXX010487895.1:0-12441 GCA_032273605.1 Panulirus laevicauda | reverse complement strand
TGCATTGGTTAACTAAACGCATGATGATGTCACTGTGATGAAATAATATGTCCCTACTTTCCTGTCAATTGCATGTTGATAAAAAAAAAGCTAATTGCAGCAGCGATGATGTATTTCAAGCAATTACTTTTGACATGAGAGGTGAACAATCAGCTAGTACCATCACACAGTCGACAACTGTAAAGTAATACTTGTGAAAATTCCGTCGAGGTTGCATCTGTTGATATGTAACGCGACTGTGTTGTTATAAGTAAATTGACTTCAAGAAACAAGATCAGAAATATTTCAGTACTGAAAGTGTCAAAATATATCAATTTCTGTAATTCAGGTGTAGTATCCATCACTGCAGCATGTCATATTTGATGTTTGTTTTTTCTCTAAAAGTTACTTTATTCTGCTTTACATCTGTACGAACTTATGTCATTGACATTACCCCTCTTTACAGACCAGTTCCAGAACTTTCATGGGCACACCTTCCGGATAGTATCGATGAAATGGTTCCCCTTCCTGGAATTCACGCTGGACAGCAACGCCTCGGCCACCACCGTCACTCCGCGGGACTCTTTGGACTACCGTTCCCTCACCTCCATGTCTAGCATTCTCAACTTCACGTTAGTGTTATTACATTTTATAGTCATCGTATCTGGGACATCGAGAGAGATAAATGCCTTTCAGAGTATTCTACCTAGCGTATAGGTTTCAGAGCTGTCTTGTTTTAATTTTTAGATTAGTCTTGTTTCAGTCGTCAAACTGAGTACGCTGTATTTCTGCAAAAAGCTATGCTGGTAGAATGGGAAGTAAACGTTTATGCAAACCAGTATGAACAACTTATCATGAACTGGGTTTATTTCATTGAAAAACTTGGCGTCATTTATTGATGCTTTATTTTCAGTTTATTCATACTGTGCAGAAACGCAGAACCTTTGGAGATGACCCTTGGTAATGTGTAATTGATTTTGTGCTGCTATTACAATGTGTGCGTGGTCAGTTGTCTGTAAAGTGGTAGGATCGCTACCGATAACAAATCAAAGTGAGGTTTTTGGTATATTTTTGATGACTAATACAAAGAATATTAGTCTTACAGAAAAAAAGTCCTCTTCTTGGAAATGCCAGGGTTTGTATCGAATTTGAAGACTAAATGTTTCCCGAATTCACAGCTGTCTGTTTAAGGAAGGTAAACTGAAAAATTCGTAAAGCGTCGTATTGGAAATGATGGCTAGGATATTTTATATAGCTTCAAGGAGGCAGTGACTTGGGGAACTGAATAATTTGTTACAAGGTCATTGGTGTATATCTCAAGTGATATTTTGAAAAAAAGAAATAGTATATTACATGCTTTTGAATTTTTATTAATGGTAAGCCAATGTTAGTCAAAATTAGGTGGTGTTATACATGTCTAGGTAAATCCTCAGCGAGACAACATAACGCATTCGTTGTGTGTGTGAACATCACAAATTGATATAAATTTACGAAGGACTGCATACATATGGTATTATGCATATGAATCGTGGGTACTAAGAAATCGATAGAAATCTTCAAAACTTTTTCTTTGATTATTGTGTGTTGTGCCAACAGATACGTGATGCGAACGCCCTGGGACAACCAGTGGGGCGTATCTCAGGGCGACGGTAACTGGACGGGGACGGTGGGTACGTTGCAACACCACCAGGCAGACTTCTCCATGTTACTGTCGTGGCTAGGCTCCCGTATGGCCGTCGTCGACTACTCACGAGTTTATGTGTCGGAGCCGCTCGTCATTGTAACCTCCAAGCTTGGACCTCTGCCGCAGATCTTCGCCCTTGTCAGGCCGTTCCCAGGTACACGACAGTTTATAGAAAGCTGGAAGTGCCAAATGATTAAGGGCGGGCTTTCTATAATCCATATGAAAGTCTTTGCCTGTACACGTCAGAAACTGCATTGAATACACTCCACATATCGCTGAATTTGGTAATATATTATTCAGTGTTCTGGACTTTCATTGAGGATGTTTTCCTTGCAGTTATGTTGTGGATGGCTATACTGTTTATGTGTATGGTGGTCGGTGTGACTATGTGGATGCTGCAGAGGTTACGGACGCGGGTGTCGGGAGGTCGGAGGATGGAGCTGAGCTTTGCGCTGATGCAGGCGTGGGGTATACTGTTAGAGGACCCTCCTCCCAGACTTTCCACCAACATCACTGGACGGGTAAGGTTGCTCATGCTTGCATCGCGTTTGTACCCGGAGTTACGTGATGTAGTTTGTAGGAAATACTTGGTTCTGAAGCTTTAGGGGTTGTATTTAAGCGTTTGCATTTAAAATGTTTGAGTGACTTTTGCGTAGGAGGGCAAATATGAAGTTTCATGAGATTTTCATTAACATCTTTTATCCCTTGTCTTTTACTATCTGGGGCACGCTACGCTACGGAATGAGTTTTGCATTTCTATTTGATTTTTGAAATAGTTCTCCTTTAGACGCAATTCAGAGTATATGCTCTTTGCTGCAGATGTTGGTGGGGTGGTGGTGGGTGTTCTGTATGCTGATCACCTCCGCCTATCGATCCTCCCTGATTGCTCATCTTTCCGTACCGGACAAGTCGCCCACAATCGACACCCTGGAGCAACTGCTGAATCAGGATGGCTGGACATGGGGCATGGAAGGCACCTACGGCATAGGCTGGGAATGGTTCAAGGAGAGCACCTTACCCACAGTCCAGCAGATATACCAGCATATTAAGGCAAGTCCCCCATTATGGGGGTGTGTGATCACATCTTAGCAACAAACATATGCGAAAGGATGTATATTCCCATGATTTCAGTCACGAAATGATTAGAGATGAAGAGACCAAGAATTTTAGTTAATTTGTTCTGAACATCTTTAATGGGGTTAAAGATGGGCTTTAACTAGTACAGAGTACCGTAGATTTTTTTTCCATGAATCGTATTTCCACTTCCTCAGGAATCTTGTTTTCACTCTTAGTTCGCTATTCTTAGTTTGCACGTTCCGCATCATAGAGTTTAGTCTGTATTGCAGTTGTTTCCTTAATGAGATGATACAGTAAACTCTCTAATTTGTTTGAGAAGATGGATCATTATGATTCTGTTTGAAGTGAATCGTTGGAAAAATACCTGTACTTACATAAGTACTTGGATGTCGATCAGTAGAAACTTAGGTTAGATGTGAAATCTGTTTGTAAGTTTGTAACATTAAATTTTTGTTTGTTTCAGAAAGAATTAGGTTTATCGTACATTATCAAACACCAAAATTTATGATACATCATTCTTTAGACTACTTTTTTTGAATTTGTAAATGCCGTAACACTTCATACTCAGTGTTAGACCACGTTACTGCATCATCATGAGTGCTATCTGAAAATACTATTGAGAGAAGAGTGAAGATTGTAATTTAATTCTTTTTTAGCTCAGCCTCATTGCAAGTAAGCATTAACTGAAAGATCATTGATATTTAGCGCTGGATCTCACAGTGAACATAGTTAATTCCTCAAATTAACTAACTTCTTTGGAGTATTAGAACAGATCTGTATATCTACTTTCTTTTCGATGGTCAAGTATTAGTAATATCTTGATTCTGTAGAAGAGAAGTCCTCTGTGCAGCTATGACTTTGGTGTGAAATATGAAAGGAAATATTAGATTTGCACATACTGAACTCGCCTAACTCTTTCCGCGCAGGCCATGGATGCTGACGAACACCTGGCGCGGGTGTTACGGGGACGGCACGCCTTCCTCACCTGGAAGTACTACATACGTACCATCATCGCCTCCCGCTTCACCGACTCTTTCGGATACACGCCCATCTACACCGGTCGCAGCGAGTACATCAATTATGGCGGCTACGGCTGGGGATTCAGGTTGGTTCTTGCCTCTTGCTACCATTACAGTGCAGTGGGAAGTGGTATTTGGGTTTACTTGTCAGGTCAGATGATATCTGAATGTTTTTGTGGTTTTCCCTCTGTATCCATTGATTCTAAAGGTATCTGTTGCTTTCTGATGCAGTTAGAGACGCCATTCACGAGCGAAAGTACTTTCATTGTATTTTATCTTCACTAAATGTGGTGTTATGTATATATATATAGATATATACGCAGAGAAAAACAAAAATACATACAATCTCGTATTTTTCTTTCTCTCACACGTTCCATTTTCCCACCTCAGTGAGGTAGCGACAGGAACAGACGACTCGGACTTTGAGGGAAATTGTTCGTCTGGCTTCAACTGTTTCCTCCTTGAGATAGTCATATAAGAGGGTAAAAAGTCCAGCCTTCCCGCTGCTGCACTTGCATAAGTAACATCTTTCGTGCATACACCCACCCCCTCAACACACGCACACACACACACACGCACAATAACCGGGTTAGTGGGGTAGTGCGTGAGTATGGACGCATGAATATTAAAGCCTGCGTATGTAACAGGAAAGGCGCACCGTTCCGGAAGCGTATCGACGGACTGAAGCAGCGGCTGCTGGAGGGCGGCCTCATCAACTTCTGGATGAACGACCTTATCCTGGCGGCGTCCAGGGAGGCACGCCGGAATAACGTCAAGAACGAGACCTCACCACGGGTAAGTTGATCCAACCCATTCATAGTCTGTTCTCATTGTTATTACCTGTAGGTACACCTGGGTCTCAGGCGCGACGTCACTACCCCCCTCGCCTCCTCCCCCACCACTTTTTTTTTAGTGTTATGCCTCCGTTGTGAAACCCAGGGTGCTGGGGAGACATCAGTGTCTGCCCTCCACTGGGGCAGTCTAGTCAAAGAACTTTTAGCTTCAAAGGCGTCCATCGTATCCCCTTCTACTTGAATATAGCACAGCCTTGCAGCTGCTGGGTTCTCAAGATAATTCTTCGTAGGGTTATGTCCCCAAAACACTCATTTTCAAAAGGGGTCTTGGGGCTTTAGAATGATAGCGATATACGTGTGTGTGTGTGTGTGTGTGTGTAGTTTACATATATATGTAGGTGTTCGTGGACTCTACCTGCAAGTGGTAACACTGCAAATGAGACGTCATCTTCGACGAAGCTGTAGTGTTATTGTAAGTGGACGGAAACGAGTACAGTTTTGTTGACGATCTCCTTGCCCGATACAGTGTTTGTTTGCATAGTCTTGCTGCCTCAGACTTAACCTTGCTCTAACGGTTTTAAAAGTCAGCTTCGGACGTGCAAGAGTGTCAGATATTCTTTGAAAGACATTCACAAGGGGTGTCGATGATCATGTTTGTGTTATTACAAGCGGTATTTTAAGATAACAATATGTGTGAAGAGGCAAGTACTGCTGCTTTTGGCCTTTGTGCTGTAGATTATTTTGCATGTAGGATATAATTAGTTAGGTTGGACTTGCATAAGCTACAAAGGTGGTGTCGAACTTGTTAATGTAAATTGTTAATGCAGGAGGGTTGTAGGATGGTGATACTGTGCACACAACACCTTTGCTTGTGATTGTTTGTGTTACATGAGGTGTCTTCCCAGTTGTTGCTGAGCCTGCAGCTGCTCTCTGGGTCTGTTGATTACCCACTTTATGTAAACTGTTGTTCTAGGATGCTGGTCATGCAGCAGTTACGGGTGTACATTAATGATCTTGCTGGTGCAGTCTGCTGTTTCAGAAGGGTGTCTGGCAAGGTTGAAGGCTTCAGAGAAGTTAACGGGTTTTTAATGATCCTGCTGACGTAAACAGTTGTTCTGGTAGACTCTTGCCTAGGCAGCACAGAGCTTCCAGCAGCTGCAGTAGGATCGGTAGCTCTGATACTGAAGGAGAGGTCAAGCAGGGTAGGGCGGGGAATGCAGCTATTATTAGTTTTTTTTTTTCCATGACTGACACTTGTCAAAAGAAGTGTCTGGCAAACTAGTGTTATCCCACAAGTATTGATGACTTGGATGCTTCACACAGCAGGTGTGGTAGGTGTCTAGCAGGGTGGTGTTGCATGTACGACAGCAGCTACCTGTGTGTAGATGCCCCCTACTGATGTGCATTGTTGTTGCAGGAGGTGTCTGGAAGGGTCGTGCTGGGTCTACAGCATCTACAGGGTGCCTTTTACCTCTTAGGATTGGGCTTCTTCATTGCTTCACTCGTCCTGTTTGCTGAGAGACTTACGATTAAGTTCCTCTAGAGGAAGAGTGTATTATGTAAAGATGGTAAACTAACCCTTGCATTCCTTATGAATTGTTAGGATGCTGACTGATTAAACTTTTAGGGATGAATATTCTCCCATTAAGCTTTTGTTGTCTCTGCTCTGATCATAGCTTTTTTTTGGATGCATAGTCCACACGTTCATGTAGAAGTTTTGCAATATTCATAATGAAAGGTCCTTTATATGGCTAGTGTTATCATATAGTCATAAGGTGCTTTTGAGAAGATGTTTGTGTTTCATTTTTACCTGATAATGATGAGCCTTACACGGCAGTGCCCCGTTCTTTCTTACCACACTATGTCTGGCATGAACCGTGGCCTGAAGAAGATTATTAGTTGTGTTACTTTGATGCTGTGTTTTATAACAACCATGAAACTGCATCACAGGTCACCTGATATTCCGATATTTTCAGCAGATGTGTTGTGTTTGATTAATATAGGCAGTTGTCTAGAAAAAAAATAATTTTTCAGTCAATGATAATTTGAAAAAGTGTCTAACATACCGTTAGTTTAAAATCTTTAGAATTAGATACTTTTCTAAAGTATGAAATGTGGGTATGCTGAAGAGAGTGAATTCTTTCATTTAGTGATGTAATAGTAAAGGAAAATTTCTTGTGAATTGTCTTACTGTAAATGTTTCAGCTTTCATAAGCATTAACACTTACTTGTGAATTGATTTAATTATACGCTAAAGAAGTCCAGAATTTTAAATATATTATCATGATTCCTCCTTAAAAGAACGATGTTTACCACAAACAAAAGTCATTTTGTTACATCGAGTCATCCCTTCAGGTTAGGTGAGCGCTGTGCACTAGCCATGCCTTTTGGCAAAATGGTAGAAACAACAGATGGAAGTAGTAGGTAGGAACATTAGACAGGAACGTAAGGTAGAAGTAAATGGCCTGGTAAGGGTGAAGCACCAAAGGCTAAGAAACGCAACTGGGGTTCAGCAGTTGTGTAGACTCGTTTGCCATGGCCACCCTCTTGAGGAAGTTCCCAAAGGGAACGGGCGTCAGATATAGTTATATAGATAGACTGATATTTGCTTGATGATGCCTGGAATAATGATTTCATTTTGCATTGAATATTCAAAGTGATGATTAGTCGCTGGGGCTTGGCTGAAGGACGGTGATGATCCCCTGGTATGTCCCAGTGTGATCAAGAAATGCTATGCTCTGTCTTCCGTCTGATGGAACATTTATAGCAATTCACGTTAGTTACATTTCATGGTAAAGGTTGCTTGTGATTCTGGCATCCTCCAGTTCATAAAGACTTCGTTGGCATAGCGGTATGTAGTGCAGTAATTTATTTAGCACAATATTTTTCACATTGTTCGTAAGACCAGCTGTTCACAGTAAAGTAATGGAGCCTTCAGTGTCTTATGTGCTTTGTTCATGTGAATTGTCAGATCATGTTGGTCATTGTAGCTACCAGGAACGGTGTACAGGAGTGAGTTTTTGCCTCCAAGTGTAGTATTATGTGAATTGTAGCAGGAAGGTCACGTGAAATGTAGCAGCTTACTGTAGTGTTGGGAACTATAGGTAAAATGTTGTGTTATAAGTTTTATTCTCTTTAGCCCATTCCAGTTTATTGTAGATGTCACATAGTGTTGTGTATTATAGATATGTAGTCCACTGTTATAAGTTATCTTTGTCGGAATTGATATATACGTATTTCAGATGAAATTTGCTTTCTTTTTGTTTTTGAATAGTATATTGCAAGTATTTCTGATTTTGTCAGAAATGTCAGAATTGGTTATATTTGTATTACCAGATATTTTGGATTTCATGTTTTAGTTTCTGTGTCCAGTGTTCTGTTCTGTAGCTGCCTCATCCAGTTTTGTAAGCTGCAGGTGTTTGATCTAACTTTGACTTTAACACTGCAGTTTCAGTTGGCCGGTAAATTTCTCTAGTTTTACTTTATTTTGTGTAATACAACTTAAGGTTCTTTGGTGCTGAAACAGCCAAGATTTACTGTGGAATAAAAGACAGAAATAATCATTATCCAACATCAGAATCACTTAGCCCAAGTTTGCTTATGAATAATGAATACAGCTAGTTGTCTAAATATACAATATATATTAATAATCATCTACATTTAAAGTACATAAAGATCTCAACACATGATAAAATCAGTAGAAACATTATAAATCTTTAGGGGGTAGTAAGTAAATTATACTTGCTGTTGTTCCATCAATGCGTTGAAATATACATAACATTATCCTCGACTGAAGTTCCTACGTACCTGTGAATGGACGCACTGACAGCACAAGAGCTGCGGTTAAGACGATAATGAATAGAGTCTGAGAAATATCACATTTACCTCAGCTTTGTGGATGTTCGAATAAGGTCGTGTGTGGTACCTTAGTCCAGGGGGATGTACAGTCTGTGTGAGCGACCACTACAACACCCCCGTCAGGTAGTCCAACAACGGCCCATTAAGGATACTTGCCTACACCTCCACTACTGCCGTTCCAAATCAGTGTTGCTCCACATAAAATGAAATATGTACATGATAACTAGATTGCCATGGCATGACCTTCATCCGCTGTCATAAAGTTAGTGGGTCAGTCTGTACTGTCTTCTTCCGAGCAGGACACATTAGTAGGTCATTAATTGAATTCTGATCCTGTTGCTTCCTCGAGGTTGCATGTCCAACTTCTCTCTACGAACAGCAAGGACACGAGCCCTGTGATAGCTTCTCTACTAGAGCAATAAAATGATTTATGTCGGACTGCATACAACTTAATCCAAGGCAGGCAAGAACAGTAAGGTTAGTCAGTTAGTCTGACTCGAGGTTTGAAGGTGCAAGTCTTTGAGAGCGCCGTAGAAGTTTACTTAACATCTATGTGGGGTTTTATGTACAAGGTATGACGAGAACATTAATCATATGAATACAGTTAATGCACAATAACAGGAGAGGCGAAACAATTCTATTTGGTTTGAAGACCAGCTTGTCACACATGATTTCTAACTTGCAACAGCGTTGGCAGATTCGCGTCAACGCTGGCAGCGTACTATCATCTCGGCTGATGCAGACATGAGAAGCAAATGAGACCAGCCAATGATAACTGACTGTCCAACTCGTTACGCTTCCTCGTTTTATTCTTGGCATCAGCACATGCAAGAGCCCGCCAGTGTTTTCACAGTCACAGTAAGCTCACCATATATCTTCACGTGACGGTGAGATGATGCTCAACCTGGCCAACTAAAGCATCGATTTCAGTATACATAACCACTCCAGGTAGTCGTCAGCAGTGGCAGAATACCATACCATAGTGGTAGTATTGAAAGTCAGTTGCATATTAACACACCACTTCCATATTCGTCAACACTGTGTTCTGTCTTGTGAGCCCCTGACATTCCTGTCACTATTTACACCCAGCTAGGCTGCCCACTCTAACAGACAGAGCACCGTTGGCTTGATTCCTTCTGTGCTAAAGCCAGCTCAACTGGCATTAGCACCTCTACGTTTCTCTACCCATCTACAAGACTAAGACTCAAGCTAAATTAGTGCGTGTATATAAGCATCACTTGTAACCCTCCCCTACATTTCCTGGGTATTGAGGTCATCCTTGTATTCAGCACAGTCCATGCATTTGACGAGGCCAGACTCATCGCAGCTGGAGCACTTAAGGGCCACAAACTCGAGGGTGAAGTCGTTGCGATGGACTGATTTCTTGGAGCCGTTGCAGACGGAGCAGGGTAGGAGGCGGAACCCTCCACAGGTGTCGCAAAGGACGCTCGTTGTTGCTGCCTTCTGCAGGAGAGATTGTTTATTTAGTTTATGCAGTGTGAAAGGGTCTCAAGTGAATAATTGTTTATTTATTTTATGCAGTGTGAAAGGGTCTCAAGTGAATAATTGTGGTTATTACTAGAATTCATCCTCGTTTATAATACCTTGTGATTTTCATAACCACTTGGCGTCTTGAAGATATTGTTTAGGTTATGGGGTCAGTAACCATGTATGGACATAAAGTTCAGGATATAAAGTTAATAGATTACTCAGTTTCGATAAGACCCGTATCTAGTATAATTATCAGTTCATGGATTAGTGATACTATTCATTGTGCAGGTGAATTGTAAGACCAGGTTGGCTGCTGTCTAGTGTTCGTGACCTTGAAAAGAGGGTTATTAAAGTACTATGATTACCATTGATTTTAGGGGAGCGCATTGGACATGAAGGTTAAGGGTCATTAGGACTCTGTAGTACTACCACTAGCCAGGGACCTGAGGTTCAGGGGGGACCAACTTACCCTGTAGGGCTGTAGGAGTCGTCGCAGTTCCCCACACTCGTTCATACGTTCGATCTGCCCGGCGTCCTGTGGAAAGAACAACCACATGTAACTGGTGTGTTGCTGCCTCCTCCTCCTCCCTCCTCAGTTTGCTCTTACCTCACCTCCTCCTGTTCCCGTTTCTCCCCTTGCTCACCTCCCCACACCTACTCCTACTTCCCATCAGTCACACGGTATGAGCTGGGCTACTACAGTACGGGCTTTCAGTTGAGGATTATAGGAATAACATTGATTTCAACTTAAAAGATTAATCCCGTGAAGTGGAGGGTATGACCCTTGAGCACGACGTCGGCTCGAACCATAGGTATGATTTTCTAACACTTGACCTAAAACTTTATATAGGGTCAGGTCGTGTCCAAGATGCCGGGGAGGAACCATGGAAAGGTCTGTGGGGCCTGGTTGTTCGTAAGGGGGCTGTGGTTTCGGTAAACTGGACATGAAAGCTATAGAATGGATGCGGGTATTTGTTCGTTATAGTGGGCAATTTATAGTAATACTTTTGGTACTTGTACCAGAAATACTGGCATCACCTTTTAAGGGCAGGACTTACCCCGAGGTACTGTCCCTCCAGGAAAACGTGAGGTACGGTGATATTCTTGCTGCGGAGTCGATCAAGCAGCTGGAGCTGGGTGTCTCGAGCCATGAAGACGTCTCTCTCCTCGAACCGTACGAGAAGCGTCCACAGGATCTTCCTGATGCGGAGGCAGCGTTCGTATGTGTCGCGCACGATGCCCAGCGTCGTCACGTATACGACGACCTTGCCCCGCTCCCGCTCCATGAAGTGCTGGAACGAAACATGGGTTTATATAGTGATAATACAAAATGAATTCATGTAGAGATGGAACGAAACAAGGGTTTATATGGTGATGATACAAAATGGTTTACGTAGAGGTGGCCCGAAACAGTCAACAAAACGGGTCCATTTAGTGCAGTCTGGCAGTAGCTGTCGACTGCGGCGCAAATCAATCAAATCTGATGTGGCAGAAAATGTTGACACTAATGGTAGTGTTTTCAAACCACTTGATCATAACGGTGATGTGTTCGGTGGGTGTGTTGGCCTGGCCTTTGTCCTTATCCTTGGCCTTTAGGGTCGTCAAACTCAACCCCATTGAGTTTTACGTCGACTCAAGGGGCGTACCCTCGTGGTGAAGGGGTTAATGGGCGGTTAGTTTGCAACTGATACAAGTCACTTCAGTGGCGACAGCGAGAGATAGGTATGGTTGTAAAACATAGAAAAGTCTGGTCTTTTGGCTCTCAGGGAACATTAACTACCTTACAGTAAGTTCGTAATGCCATGAAAAGTTTCGTAACAATATTTAGATAACAGGTGGGAACATTTAGAAGAGTTTGGTAGCAACATTTAGAGGACATCTCGACGGCAATATTGCGAGTTCAGCTCGCCACCATCATTTATGGAACGAGTGAGGTAGCAACATGAAGAGGAAGTTCCGCGAGGTTACTTGCTTGAGTCAGAAAAAGATATGTGAAAAAACTAGGCCTCCGTTACCCACGTTTTCAGTATACCAGTAAAGCAAAATTTTCATTGCAAGCCTCAGAGCTGGTGTGACCACATAGCAGCGATCCGACCGTTAGTATGTTTTTTTCCCTGAAGCTGAAGCGGGATTGGCAAGTGAACTCCCTAATCAAGGCGTCCATTAACCGTGCATACATATAGCTATACCGACCCCGGGTGGAGGATAAACAGCTTGGATGGATTTCTGGCCGACTCCCTCGCCCGTGATTCAATTGAACCCATGTGAGCTTGCTTAACTGAGGGCCGACTGCGTGCATGCATCATGCTATGTACTACACAAGGGAAGCTCTAAAGCGTTTTAACTGCTTTTAAAGTTGTTAGGTGCTTTGCCTTGAGAAGTGGGTTAACTTAACTCGTTCTGACACTGACTTTTGTACACACACACATACACACACACACACACACACATGCACATATCCTGACGATATGATTATTACACGAAAGTGCACTTGGGAACTTATCGTGTTATATTTCCGCAAGCTTGCGGTTATCAGCAA
>JAUTXX010487784.1:0-12443 GCA_032273605.1 Panulirus laevicauda | reverse complement strand
TATACAATTTTGAATACGCTTCAACTTATTTTGGGTAATTTAAGTACAGGGATGAAAACTTATGAAACTGAGTTAAACTCTGATTCATTAGCCAGAGACTTGCATTATTGCTTCTATGACTGGAGAATGTGAAATAGATTTTTATCTCCTGTGTTACTGCATAGGTGATGATTTCATCTTAGTGTATAAGTACCTTCTGATCTTGTGAAACCTCTCTGTACTCCCTTTAATCATAGTTTTACTTTTGACTCAGTATCATTTAATTTTCTGTGGTGCTCTTACCTAGGTAACTAGTTAGTAAACTGATAAAGCTTTTTGTGGAAAGAAGATAGTATGTTGTATGGTGACAGTATTAATCAAATATACAAAACAGTGGAAGGTGTAAGGATAACATGATTAGATATGAAAAGAATAGAGACCATAAGATGTGGTTTTATCTGGGTAAACCTGAAAACTTTTGGTATTGTGTTAACTTCAACCATATCATCATTTTTTGATTTAAGGTACTGTGCTAGTGAATCACAAAATTCCTGTCTCTTGATATGTTGTTTTTTGTAAGGCATCAGAATATGATTGTATCTTCTGTGCCTATTATTTGTATCTCATAGTCAGACTTGCAAAATAGTTTATTTGCCTAAATTGTGTTTGTGGTCACAAAAGTACCTTTTTGTTCACCACTTTCATGTGTTTTTCTAGTGTCTACAGATTTTATACAGTCACTTACCCATGAAATGTGCATTCCTACAACTCCATTCCTATTCTTTTACTGTATTTCTCTCTATTTGAGATTAATGCATCTGTCCATTTGTCATGCTTTGACTCTTATTACATTATCAATTAACCCTTATAACCTAGGAATTGTAACAGGGCCTTTTGCCGTATTGTATAGTTTTGATATATTGTATATTTAAAAAACATGTAAGCATTATATGATCTGCTGTACTGGTATGGGGTTATCCCTCCCTCCACCGTAATGGAGTAGCAATGAATTTGATAGGCCATACCGTAATGCTTCAGATTTCATACAGAAATGATTATATTTCAGAGTTTAGCGGAAACCTGTGGGTGAGACAGAAAATCTATACAGTTGCAAACTCTGCATAAGGAAATAATTTTGCATTGATAAGTTGGTATAGTTGCAGGGAAATGCTGGTATAGGGTAATGCTGAGCACTTATGAGATGTGGGTTTATCTCCATTGCCAGGAAAGAAAAGTTGTCTGGTTGTTTTTCCCTGTAATGTTGTACATCTAGCTTACCTGCAGAGAAAATTCTGCTTCCCATTATTCTTTCATTTTGCGAGATGTATAGTACAGTAGAGGATTCTTTGACTTTATGTAGATAAAAAGATTTTTATTGTATGAACAGTATGTTTCACATCATTATCAGTTCTTTATTATTGATAAGGTTTGCAGTGTTTTAGGAGCCTACCTCATATATGAACTGATGGATGTATGAACAGCAATGACATAAGATATCTTAAAAGTTGCTTAATAGATGAAAATATCTTGAATATAAAAAGCTTTAGGTGATTAAGAACACAATAATGGTATGATTAGGATTACCTCTATAGATTCAATAGCAGTGAAAGTTAGTTTTAGAAGAATCTTTTGAGACTAACTAGTTTCTTGTATTTAGGTATTTCATATGGTTTGCTACACACCTGATCTTTGATACTAGAGGCACTAGCTAAGCTTAATAACTTTTGAAACAAAAAAAAGAAAGATTATACCTGTGGACAGGTAATGAATTGTCATGGTATTTCTTTTTTTATTCTGAATCTAATATATGTATGCTATTATTCTCAGTGTAAATTTCCTGTCTATTGTTCAGCAGTGTATATTGATATTGCTTGATGCTTTTGAAAGATGGCAGTTCAAAGTTAATGTTTTAGGATAAATGTACATAAAAGTTCACTGCAAAAAACTGCTCTTGTAAGCCACATATATAATTGTGGACTTGTACAAATGTGTGTAAATGTTTTTAAGACATGCATCGTAATTAAGTCCAAGTGCATCTTACTTTGTGGCCTGTTGTTATGAAACTTTGTGCTTTATTCAATCTTTAAAGATTCTCACAGGGATCTGATGAATGGAAAGAAGTAGTAGAATGTAGTAGTGGTTTGAATCTTGAAATGCAGTTGAGTCTGCAGTATCCCTGCACAGTAAAAGACATTACATAGGCTGTGACAATCACTAAGACTTTAGTAGCTAGTCATGTCAGGCAGGACTCGACAAGTGTTTCAGAATTCTTTCCATTATGATGTAAATATGTGAAAACATGACTTATTTGTTACTGGTTGTTACCTGTTACAGATATCCATAATGTATCATATTTTGTATGTTCTTGTAACTAGATTTGTTTAACCCCTCAGCTTGACATGTTAATGCACATAAACACTTAGCTGTGATACAGCCACATCATATAGTGTGCACAGTTTTACAGACAGTGTTAGAGAGTACTTTCATCAAAACTGTTATTGCTCTCAGTTGTTATAGTTTCACTGACTAAAAATGTACTAGACTGTAAAGCCTGTGATTTACTGCATAATTACATTGTGCTGCAAGAATATATTAAAAAAAGTATTTAATCATCTGAAAAACCAATCTAGAGCTAAGATTTTCAATGCAACGTCTTATTTTAGTTGAAAGGTACAAGTCTCTTTGTCATGATCAATTTTCTGCTACATCTTCCCTGTCATATTGACCAAGACAATTTAAAGATTACAGAAAGGACATTCTTCCTTATTAAGTAAGGAGTCATTATCACTCCATCAGTAAAGTTCATCATGAGTGATCAAATAGGATTCTGTACGGGTGCTGCAGGAATTTCATGTAGATGGAAGGGACTTCTGGGGCAGGAAGTGTGAGTTTGGATGGGGAGAACTAGGAGGAACTAGAATGTTTTAGATATCTGAGGGTGGTTATAGCAGCAAATGGAACCATGGGAGCCGAAGTGAGCCACAGAGTGGGTGAGGGGGGTGGACAAAGGTCTTCTGGTGCATTGAGGAGTGTGGCAAGAGAGGTCACTACCTTTAAGGGCAAAGATGGGTATGTTTGATGATATAGCAGTCCTGTCAATGCTTTATGGATATAAGGTGTAGGGCTTAGACAGGAATGTAAAGAATAAGGTGAAGGGTATAGGGTATATGTGTCAGAAGTGGAGGAAACAAAGGAAAAGGGGGAAATCAAGGAGAGGTGGAAATATGGAGTGAAAAATAATTTGAAGGCTTGGGGCCTGAACATGCAGGAGGTTGCAAGGTGTGATATGATTGACAGGGGATGACATGCTATCAGTGTGGGTTCTTTGGGACCTGCTTGTGGATAGGTTGCTCTGGTTTCAGTGCACCATACATAATAACTATAGAGTGGATGTGAGTGAATAAGGCCATTTCTTCTTCTGTTCTTGGCACTACCTTGCTGATGTGGGGAATGGCAAACATGTATATGATAATATTTTTTTCATTATTGTTCACCATTTCCTGCTTTAGTGAGGTAGCACTAGGAACAGATGAAGAAAGGCCACATTCAAAACTTCTATTGACAACTGGGCTCCATAGACCTTTCCATGATGTTCCCCTGCTGCTTTGCATTCTCTGGTTCAGTCCATTGACAGCACATTGCCCCCTGCATACCTGTGTATCCTGTGTATGCCCTCCCTCTTGTATGTTCAGGCCTCAATCACTCAAAATCTTTTTCACTCCATCTTACCGTCTCCAAATTGGTTTCCCCCTTCTCCTTGTCCCCTCCATTTCTGACATATACATCCTCTTTGTCAACCTCTCATCACTCATTCTCTCCATACGTTCATACAGTTTCAGCACACTTTCTTCAGATCTCTCAACCATGCTCTTCCTACTACTTCACTTCTCTCTTACCCTATCATTACTTACTTGATCAGCTCTCCTCACATGACATTTTCTTCATACATTTAATTTACAAAACATCCACCCTCCCCTGTACATTCTCATCTATATCCCATGCCTCACATCTGTACTTCATCATTGACACTTTTATACCTTTAAACATGCCCATTTTTGCCCCCCTAGATTGCGACCTCTTTCCACACATTCCTCAATGCTCCTAGAACCTTCGCCCACTCACCCTTCATATGACTTACTTCCACTTCTGTGGTTCCATCTAATGCCATATCCACTCTCAGATTTCTAAAACATGCCACTTCCTCCAATTTTTCTCCATTCAAACACACATCCCCACCTAACCTGTCTTTTCATCCTGTCACACTGATAACCTTTTATTGATATTTACTCTCAACTTTTTCCTCTCACACATTTTTCCTAACTCAGTCACCAAATTTTGTGATGTTTCACTTGAAACTACCACCAGTGCCATGTCATCAGGAAGCAACATCTGACTTGTTTCCTAGGCCCCCCAGACCCCCTGCAGAATGCGTACCTACTTCTCTTTGCAAGACCCTAGTATTTACCTCTTTCACCACTCCATCCATAAACGAATTAAACAGCCATGTTGACATCACAACCCTTCTTACAGAACGAGTGTCAAAGAAAAGATATTTATATATACATTATTAACAGCGCTCTTTCTTAGAGAGAAGTCCTGAGATAAAGATAAGCGAATAAATTTTTTTTTTTATATGTTCTCTGTTTCCCTTACTAATGAGTTGTGCCAAGTTTAGACAGAAAAATGGCCTCACTCACTCACATCCACTCTCTGGTTGTCATGTGTAAAGTACCAGATCCCACAGGCCATTAGCACTGGACTCCACCTGCAGTAGGTAACACTACAAGAAAAAAGAATCACCTTGGTGGGGTTGCATCATTAGGAGTGCTGTAGTGTCAAAAACCTTCTCACTCTATAAGAGTCCATCACTTCCCTGCTACTGAAAGTTGCACAGCCTTGGAGCTGCTGGAGCCTTTGGGGAAAGTTACTGGGTAAAACCAGGGCTCTTTTTTGGAAAGGGGTTCTTTGGTAGTTATATATGAATAAACTGATGAATAGATTTCTATATTCATTTATTGGTATTATCAGACTTTGCCTGCTAAAGGTTACACCATGTGTGAAAAGTCACCTTCATTAAGGCTTCTGATAGTAGCGCAGTGTTGAAGCTGCAAGAACCCCATAAAGTCATGGAAAGGTCTGTGGGGCTTGGCTGTGGATAGGGTGATCTTGTGGTGTATTATACATGACAGCTAGAGAGTGGAGGTAAGTAATTGAGGTTGTACTTCCTGGTTCCTGGTGCTACCTAACCACACAGGAAATGGGTAAAAAGTATGAAAAATGTGTTGAAATGGTTTTGGACATATGGAGAGAATGAGTAAGGAAAGATTGACAAAGATGATGTATGTGTCAGAGGTGGAGGGTACGAGAAATGGGAGACCAAATTGGAGGTGGAAGGATGGAGTGAAAAAGATTTTGAGCAATCGGGGCCTGAACATACAGGAGGATGAAAGGGATGCAAGGAATAGAGTGAATTGGAACGATGTGGTATACTGGGTCAACATGCTGTCAATGGATTGAACCAGGCTATGTGAAGCATCTGGGGTAAACCATGGAAAATTTTGTGGGGCCTGGATGTGGAAAGGGAGCTGTGGTTTCAGTGCATTATACATTACAGCTAGAGACTGAGTGTGAACGAATGTGGCCTTTGTTGTCTTTTCCTAGCACTACCTCACGCACATGCGGGGGGAGGGGGATGTCATTTCATGTGTGGCGGGGTGGCGACAGGAATGAATAAGGGCAGGCAGTGTGAATTATGTACGTGTATATATGTATAAGTCTGTGTGTGTATATATATGTATATGTTGAGATGTATAGGTATGTATATGTGCTGTGTGTGAATGTGTATGTATATACATGTGTATGTGGATGGGTTGGGCCATTCTTTCGTCGTGTTTCCTTGTGCTACCTCGCTAACGCGGGAGAAGGCAACAAAGTATAATAGATATAAAGAAGCAGGCTTTTGTAGTTTTGCTAACATGAAAAGATATCAGTCACTTTGATTATAATTAGAAAAGGTTTGTTATAAAAAAAACAATAATCAGTTTTTCAGTGTCGGTAGAATAAACAAAACATTTAGTGGCAGCTCCTTTGACACTCAGGCCTCACTCCTGCACATAACAAAAAAGATATAAGACAAAGATATATGAATGCCTGGCAAGGAAATTAGAACAGTTCTTTAATGTGGTACCCAGTGGGCAAAGAAATTTTCATTGGAGTGACTGAAGAAACAGGATTAGACAGCACTGGGTAAACCTAGAAGTGATAACTTCCAGAGTAGTAACCGCTGAAAAGATTAGCATTGTATGTAATGCAAGACTACTATTGGGAGGAGGAGTGGCAGTCAAGAGAAACGTCATTCATCTATATACAAGTGTTGAGAGATGTGCTATCCCTGCCATCATGGCAAAATCTCGATGTAGGTACTTGTAGGTGGATAGATGTTTTTCTATCTTATTTATGTATCTGTATTTCTGATGCAAGTTTCCTATGGGAACTTCATCAGGGGGATGGCCATAGTTAAAGAGTCTCCATAACTGCTGAACCCTAATGTTCTTACCAACATTAAGTAAACACATTCGGTAGAAGTAGATTGATTTAGTGCATTATAATGAAACATCTACCCATGATTACAGTGAAAGTAGGGGATGAAATATGCTTCTGAAGTGATTTTTCTTCATTTTTATGTGAAGAGCTTTGAAATTATGAAGTTAAATACATTTTTTGAATGGATTGAAAATTGTGAATTTTGACGGTTGTAAAGGTAAAGGCAGTGAGATTTTTATGGATTAAGAATGGAGATCAGGAATTCATCCTGGACTGAAGGGTAGTCTGCCTACCTATTGTGACTAGTTAAGCACAAAAAATATAACCAGAAAACAAAGTAATGAGTACCTGCAAACGAGAAACTAGTTAAACACAAGTTAAGATTAGCAGAAAACAAAGTAATTAGTACCAGCAAAGGAGAAAGTACTTAACTAGTTAAACACAAGAAAAGCTAACCAGAAAACAAAGTTTCTCCAAAGGAGGAACTATTTAACTAGTTAAACACAAAAAAAGATAACCAAAAAACAAATTGTGTACCTACAAATGAGATACTATTTAACTAGGAAACAACATGGTTTCAGTTAGAGGAAATCTTGCATTACGAATCTTCTAGATTTCAATGACAAGGTGAGCTCCATCTTGGATCAGAGATTGATTAAGAAGTTAGAGCTACAGGCATGAATGTGAGACAGATTATTTCTGCAGAAGGGAACAAAGGATGCAGGTAAGAGGAACCTTTTCAATTTGAGCTGAGGGTGTAAGTGGCAAGTTGCAGGTTTCATTTTTAAGTCCACTGTTATTCTTGGTGTATGGAAAGACATGCCTTGTGGACTAGATTTTTATCAGAACATGTTTATGGATGATGCCAAGGTCATGGGAGAAATAAGGAATGACAACCCATGCACCAGTTTACAGGGATACTTGGACAAACTCCACAGTCGGAGTAACAAATTAATGATGAGATTTACTCTGAGTCTGTGCAAGGTAATGAGGAGTGGTATCAGTGAAAGGAGATTCCATTGTGATTACTACCTAGTGGAAAATGAGCAATAGAATATAATACCTTAGTATATGTGGTTAAGTGCTGATAGCAGTCAGTACTTATTTCTGAATTATGTACATTTTTGATTGTGATACAAGTGCAGGGCCTACTGTAAGATATTGAATTGTGATACAAGTGCAGGGTGTATAGTAAGAAGGGATGTAAAAAAAGGACAGTAATGAGGTTGAAGGTAGGAAAGGCTCTAGAAAACTTCTTGGATGGGATTACTACTGAAATATTGAAGTATAGAGATGTGGATACATGGAAACAGAAGGATGTGCCTTTGTATTGGATGAAGGCCATTATTGTCCCTTTATTCAAAGAAATTGGTGTTGAGGAAGTATTTAGCAGTTGTAGGGGAATAGATCTGTTAAGTATACAAGGAAAAGTGCATGCAAGAGTGTTTATTGATAAGAGTGATGAAAGTGACTGAATGCAAAATAAGTGAGTAACAAGAGGGTTTTAGGTTTTTTAGGTTTTTTGCTGTGAGAATGTGGAAAAGTATCTAGTGAAAGTAAGAAGCTATGTGTATGCAGCTTCTGTGAATCTGGAGAAAGCATATGACAGAGTTGATTGGAATGCTTTTTGGGATGTGTTAAGGATATATAGGGTAGGAGGACAACAGTTGGATGAGTTGGATGGTATGAAAGCCTTCTGTAGAGGAGCAAATACATGTGCAAGAGTGGATGAAGAGTTGAGCAAAAGTTTCAGAATGCACTTGGATGTGAGGCAGGCCTGTGTGATGTCACTGTGGCTTTTTCTTGTTTATGGTTGGAGTGATTAAAGAGATGAAAGCAAAACTAGGGAAAAGAGGTTTAGAGATGGAGTGTGATGGTGAGTTATGATGGGTAGTAACAAGCCTTTTTGCAGATGATACTTTTTTTTCCTAAGAGTGAAGAGGACTTGCAGAAGGTTGTAAGTGTGTTTTATAATGTGTGTAAGCATAGGCAAATGAAGGTAAATGTGATTAAAGGTAAAGTAATGGTGTTTAAAGGGAAGTAGATTCAACATTTAGGTTTGGCAAAGTGTACTAAACTGTGTTATAGATATGGGGGGAGAAAGAATGGAAGAGGTGACAGAATTTATGTATTTGAAAGCTATCTGAGGTAAGTCTAACAATATGGAAGGAGAGGTAAGGGAGAGAACTATACCAGGAAGAAGAGTCACTGGGTCCCATAATAGAATGATGAAGGGTAGAGGTATGAGTATGGAAGCAAAGAAAGGATTAAGGAGCAGCATTGTCCTCCTAACCCTGACCATGCAGCTAAAATATGGACATGTTTTGAGTCACAGAGGTCAAGAAGCCATGCTTTTGAAATGAGTTATTGTGAGAGGCATCTGGTATGGCAACAGTGAGGGGGTGTATGAGAGTTTTAGCATAGCTTGAAATTCAAGGGGAATGAATTGTAGAGTGTTAGGGTGGGTGAAACATAATACTTTGAGGTGGTTTGGGCATGCAGAAAGAATACAATACAGGGAGTTTACAAGGACAGAGTGAGAGAAGACCACCTGTGACATGAGACAATGGAGTGGAAGAGTATTGGAAGGAGAGAAATGGGGGAAGAATATGTGAAATGACCTATACAAGAGGGGCATGTAAGGAGGGGATAAGTGGAGACTTTTTTGCCATAGCCACCCATTTGATGGGAGTTCCCGGTGGGAATGAGCATTAGAGATGAGGATTGATAGCACTAATTGACAGACATGCTGAGGAAAGACTGTTGTATGTGAATTTGCTGAGATGGGCAGTTGGTGGGATGTCTGATAACTTCTTGGTAGAAGTGTGAAAGTTTATGATGGCTTTAGGTAAAAGGAAATGACATTGATGGAAAGCAGAACATTTTAGTTTTCACATCACCAGAGTTAGGATTGTTTGTTAAGTACATGATTCCTGGTGATTAGAGAGAAAAGATACTATCCAAATATCTACTGCATGCTGTAAAATGCATCTAATAAGGATGGGAGGAGGATCTGGAAATCCTCCCTTCCTGCATTAACCTCTGAAAAATAGGAACAGAAGGAACCAAGTTAGGATTTTACCTCAAAATCTCTGCCATCTGTACATAATGCTTTATCACCAGGGTGGGAAAAATGTAAGAAGTTTAAAGAAAAATTCATTGCTCTGATATTCATAAAGCAAATACAAATTGATTATGAAATTCAAACTGGCTCATTTGCTTTTTTTTCTTACTTTACCCCCTTTTTTTCTAAAGAAAAAACACAATCTTAGTCATTAGATGATTTGATTATTTTATCTCATTTACCATGTAACACATCTGGAAGCCTTTTTTTCCTGCTTTTCTCTTTTTAGTTTATGCATAACTTAAGGCTGACATTTGTTCCCAATTTTTTTAACCCATCCACTAGTTTTATTAGACAGACTAAGGCTATGCACCAATTTTTTCCATTGTTTTATATTTGTAATGCTGTGCACCGTTCATTTCATGATTTACATATATGAAAGTACAGATTTATGTAATGCAGGCCTTCCTTGTTCCAGGGTCGTAAGTCTAGAAAAGAGAGACGGGCACTGAAGAAAAAACACATGGACCGAAAGTTTAGTCCTCCAAGGTATGGAAATTACTGTAGTGCACTGGTGCTGCATGTTTTATGAAGGCTTTACTTGGTACTTTAGTTAGCCTTTCATCTCCATTTTCATTCAATTTACAATTTTATCTGTTGATCCATTTAGGAACTTGCTTCTCTGTCCCTTTCTGTAGTCATTAGCATTTGTGCCTTTCTTTACCCTTACCTTTACATACACTTCTCTTAGTGTTCATGAGCATGTGTACTTTTATTTACTAATTTTCTTACCATCTTTCTTTTTATGAATCATCACCTCTATGTTTTTATTTCTAAATTATATAATTTTATTTTCTTATCTGTTTATCTTTGTTGATACTTGCTTTCCTTCCTTGCCCTACTAAGGTAGTGTCAGGAACAAAAGGTCAAGCCTATGAACAAAAATCCTCTCCCAGCTGCATCTGTCCCTACTTGCAGAAAGTTTGTAAAGGAGAGGAGGACCTCAAACCCCTCCTCCTGCCCCACATAGTCATCTTTTTTATGACACACAGAGAGACATGCTTCGTTTTTCTTTCTTCCATGTCCTTAGGAATATAATACTCGTCATTGGTCATGTATCCTTTCCACTTCATGAATTCCCTTACTCTGTGTCATGTCACATTTTTGCTTCATACATGTTTAAGGGCAAGACCAAAGGACAGGCAACATTTGAAATTTACTCTAGATATCCATTGTAGTCAGGTTCGTCTGGTTATGCTGTAACATATGTTGTTGCTGAATCTCTTAAATAAGTGTTTTTTAAAGAAATCAAGGAAAATGAAGAATCTCTTTCGGTGGACAGGGTGTGACAGTCCAGTGAACTGGTTAGGGAAGTAATGCTGACAGTTTTGTTTTCCTCTTCCTTGGTTTCAAGGTAAAGTGAGAGAAAATGAAAGAGGAACAGTGTGGAGTGATATTACATCATTTTAGTTAAAGTTGGATGGAATACTTCTCTGTGGTTTTAGGGAAAGTAAATCATTGTGAAAATTATAATCTTTTGCTGTGCTCTACTGCGAACAAGCTATAAACTCTGTGCTAAGCAGCATGACCAAGACACTGGTATTTACTGCAGGTATATCTTTTAGATAACCATAAAAGAGAAGCCATCAGGAAAGCAGATATGATGAATAAATTGTTCTGAATAACCTTATGGGAAGAAATGTAAAATGAACACATAGATACATCTATCTTTCTATATCTCTGATGCCTGTTCCAAATGGAACTCCCTCAGTGGGGTGACCATGGCAATAACTAGTGAACTCCAGTGCCACTTCTTGGCCTTTAGTGCCTCATCCTTAATAGGCCAGTGGCAGAGGGCAACTCTAGTGCAGTGTTTGCTGAGGCTCCTACTTAATGTTCCTACTGACTACTACTATCTAATGACCTTCCATCTACTTCTGCCCAAAATTTCAACCTAATGCTCCTGCCTAAATGTTCCATCCTACTACTACCATCTACTGCTCTTACCATTTTGCCTAAAGGCAGGGCTAGCACATAGTGCTCACCACTGGAAAATCTAGTTATGAAGAATGAGCTGTGAGAGTCAAGTTTTGTCAAGTGTTACATATGGCAAGGAGAGATTGTATGTTTGTGTACAGAATGCCATTGGTCCACATGTTAGTAGTTGATAGGCATTCAACAACCAGGTAGGTATTTTACCAGTATCTCTTTTAGAGTATTACCCGCCTGGGTATCGAGAGGGTTAGTGACATCTGCTTAGCACTTAGCACTTCAGTAGTTGTCAATTGGCACTCCTCTGACTCAGGTAGCTGTCTTTTCTTTCTGCCTCACGTAGATATAGAGGAGAATTCAGAGTGAGCAATTTCCTTATGGGTCACAAGGAGTAACATCACTCGGGACCTGGATTTGTAAACAAATGAGGGAACAGAACAAAAAGAGCAGAAAAAAGGAGATAAAAGTATAATTGATTCACTAGAGGGAAAATAAAGGAAGGGATACAGACATGTCAAACATAAGACTAGAAGGATTATTCATTTTTTATACGTGATTGCCATTTTCCGCTTAGCAATGTAGTGCTAGGAACAGACAAAAAAAGGCCACATCCACTCACATACATATTTATATATTTATATATTTATTTATTTTGCTTTGTCGCTGTCTCCCGCGTTAGCGAGGTAGGGCAAGGAAATAGACGAAACAATGGCCCAACCCACCCACATACACATGTATATACATTTTTTTTTTTTTTTTATTATTATCCTATGTCGCTGTCTCCCGCATTAGCGAGGTAGCGCAAGGAAACAGGCGAAAGAATGGCCCAACCCACCCATATACACATGTATGTACACACGTCCAC
>JAUTXX010487783.1:4959-22630 GCA_032273605.1 Panulirus laevicauda | reverse complement strand
TGGGGGACACCACACGGGCAAACGTGCCCCAGTGAAGGTTATCTCGGGTGAGAGGAACATAGTGAGAGAAGAATGTGTCTGGAATTACTCTGGTCTTCACAGGTGCGTGTAGAGCTGACTGACCCCGAAAGGTAGAGAGAAGACGGAAGAAAACACACATGTCTGACACTCTCTACAATTCACTTAGATTAAACGGTTTAAGTAGAGTCCCTCCACTGGTCCAGTTGACCGGATAATTATAGTAATCACTCATTATTATGACGTCAGGAATGATTTGTCTAAGTAAACACTCGTATCAGTGTGTTTGTTTACCTGTGTCTGGATCTTATCAGAGGTGGTGCCCTGGGTTGTGTGTGGGTCGGTCAGCTGTTGGTGAGGCGTGGTGAGCGACAGCTGGTTCGTTGTTTACGAACTGTGGCCGTCACTGAGACGTGTGCACGATAATCATCATCATCCTCATCCACGCCGTGCTTTGAAAATGTCCCTCTGGGTGACCATACATGGTGTCGGAATGTTCTGATATTGTTATCAAGGAATCCACTGATGTTATCAGTCAGGATGAAGGTGTGTGTGTGTGTGTGTGTGTGTGTGTGTGTGTGTGTGTGTTTTGATGGGTGGGGGTGTGTGGGCGTATGTAGGCTTGTGGAGGCGTATGTGGAACTCGAGACAGGCCAAGGACCCCCTGGCGCATCGCACCGCACCCCCTCCTCCTCCCTCCTCCCATGCTGGCCCAAACATGGTCACCTCTCGTTCCCAGGTACACCTGTGGCAGCCACACCTGTCATGACACAGGTACTTCCGGGGTCATGGTCAACACCTGGAGCTGCCACACCTGTCATGACACATGTATTGTCCGAGTCACCCAGAGGCAGTTTAATACGATTACTGTGCTTATATACCTGACTAAGGTCGGGACTCGAACTGTCTTGACGGAGTTCTTTCTGACCTCGACTGACCTTCCCAGCGTCAGCCTGAGGGGTCAGCTGCCAAGAAAAAGGCATTTTGCGAATATTATTCAAAGGAATAATGATCTGCGTCCAGCGGGTTGGGAAGTGGTGGTGGTGTGTGAGTGTGTGTGTGTGGTGGGAGGAGGTGTAGCAGCCTGTGTGATGATGGTAGGAGGGCAGCTACACGTGGGTGGGAGATGTAGGAAGCCTAACTGTAACTGGTGTACTGCGTGGGAGCAGCCATCCACCTTGCTATGTGTGTGTTTATATACACACACACACGACACGTAGGAGTAACGACGCAACACGAGTGTAAAACTCTCTCTCCAGCTGGAATCTGTGTGTGTGTGTGTGTGTGTGTGTGTGTGTGTGTGTGTGTGTGTGAAGGAGAGATGTTGGGAGTTGACGTTTTTCACTAACCTACCGCCAGAGGTCCCACCGTAGGGTGATATGATAGTCAAGGAGACCCACTGTCTGCTGCCAGATATTAATATAACATTCAAGTTCACGAATAAGGACATGTTCAGGTCACCCCTGATTACAGCAGTTCTGCGAGAGGTGAAGGGATAGGACAACCAAAGAACACAGCATGAAGTTAAGAAACTTATTTAGAAATATGTAGAATAATATCATAAGAGTGTTGGATGAATGGATTGAAATGAATGAAGGCGCCAAATGCAAACAACATACACAAATTTGAAGTTTTATGATAGAAAATATTCAAGAGATGGGGCCTCACGAGCGTAAAAATCCTCTTCTTACCGCACAGATAGGTTATAATGTACTCTCCCTCCATGACACTCAAAGAGTAATCACACACACACACACACACACACACACACCAGGTACTCTTATCGACCATTCTGATCGGGAAGTTGGTTTGGCTGTAAGCCACCTTCCCTGCCCGGGGCTCGAACGCCCGTGAGATTGATGGGTGTCAACGTTAACCATTTCACTACGGACGCTCGCGTGTGTGTGTGTGTGTGTGTGTGTGTGTTTAAATGCGTGGGTATTTACGTATAGACATGTAAGTGTATGTGTAGGCATGTCCGTGAGGTGTGTGTGTGTGTGTAGGTGTACCTGGGTCTAGTCTGACATCAGCAGTAAAAGCGAGCATCAGGGGGTTTGGCGCCGCCCTTACCTCCTTCCCCTTCTTATGTATCGTCCCTTTAAACGTCTTATACTAGCGAGCGGACCACCTACATTGTATTCCCTCTCCCTTCCTCCCTCCACCCTTTATCTCTTACCCAATTTCCTTTTCGTCATCTCTAAAGCCTTCTCTCCCCCTTCCATCATTTTCCCTTCAGTTAACCTTTATTTCCCCCCAGTATGCTCCCTCTGTTTCCTCCCCATCCTCCTCCTCCGGCTCTTGCACCACCACCATTACCAGGTTATGTAATTGTGGAAGGTTGCAGTGGTTGTCCTCTGGAAACCAGTGCTTTCCCCCACTTTCTCCTCCTTCTTCCAGCCGGATACTTTCTAATGGATAGTCTCAAGCTGCGATGTAACCTTATTTATTTCAATGTACGTGTTTGTGTGTGTAAGAGTAGAATATCATTTATGGTGTATGGAGAAATAGTTTTCACTCATGTTGCCCCGTCTCATGGCCCAGTTTATATTCGTATATCATATCTTAACCTGATGTATACACACACACACACACACACACACACACAGCTTACCCTAGGTACCCATTCACTAATCAAGCCTAATGGGAAGGATGACCCTCTAGGTTTGGCTCTACCGTGTGTGTGTGTATGTGTGTGTTTCATTTTATTCCATTTTTTGTGAATTCTTTATTTTTGTAAGGAGTAACCTTTGAGATTGATTTTTTATTAATGTGATTAATGCTACTGCATAGTGTAGTGAAAGTGGTTGGAGTTCTATGGTTAGAATGGAATATCTGCTGGGGATTGCAAAGACCCAGTCCTGTCTATCAAGCAAATAGAATTAAAGCTGCTCCAGATGTGTTGCCCATAAGGATTATATATTTTTCTTTTTAATTGTGAACCATTCAAGGGTGACTATAAAATTTATAATCATCTGAGGATATTACATACTCTCTTATGTTTATATCCAACATCTTTTCCCTAAAAGGAGCCATTCTTCATGTTCATAATAATAGTGGATATGCCATATCTTCCATAGTTAATTTTCAGGTGCTAAATTTTCATTTATCTTTGCAGATATTGCCATTGATTGGTCTGATCATGCACTGTGGTGGCCAAAGAAAAACATGTGGTTAACACACACCCGCTCAACACTGGACCAGTATGGAGTGGGAGCTGCGGCTCAGTTGGAGTTCACTCCCATGCACAAAACACTTCGCGTCCAGCTCCCTGACCTACGCTACATGGACTTCAGAGTTGATTTCTCCAAGAAGACTTTTAATGCTGTGGTTCAACTGTGTAAACAACTTGGTAAGTTTTTTAATTTTTTCCAAAGGGCATTTAGGAATTTAAAGTTGTGACTATTCAAAAAATACATTTCTGGTAGTTGTAATTGGGATTGCTTTGAACAGTATGATGGTAATTCTTCAATTAATCATGCTCTTTATGCAGATACTTGCAAGTTCTTGTGTGCTGAGACCTGTCTTACTTTGACCCTTGTGTTTTAGATTATATTATGAATATTATTTTTGTTAAGGGTAATAGATTCATCATGATGCTTTGAAAGTACAAAGATTATTCAGTGTTGAAGTACAGTACACAAGTTCTCATCCACCTACTGTTAAACAGCTGTTACCATTATTCAAAGTCTTTAACATAAGCCAGGGTCACTTAATTTTTGGCTGTCCACTTATTATGGTTGGAGTCAATCACCAGAGGAGCTGTATTTGTTATTTGAATTTGTTCCTAATAGTTAATCATTTGTTTTTTCCCTTGTAAATGATCTATAGTAGTGATAGTAAATGTTATCTTTGCAATATGTGATATGGTGATATAAAACAACAAGTACCATCCAAGTATCTGACTTACTCAGATAACCAACCATCTCCAGGACCCATTAGGGTCAGATAACAGGTTGCTTACTGTACTTTTGTAATTTATAAGAAAAAGACATAATATCTACTCATTTGTTACAGTGTTTACACCATGTAATCTCAAACATCTTATTATTTAGAGTTGATGAATATTCTCATGACAGTTTATGAAAATATAGCAAGTGGGACCTGATAGATAAAAGATTTGCATCTTTTATATAGTTTACCAATTTCTTAGGATAGCACCTTGTAGATGAGAAATGCTTAGTCCATGGACTTGATATGAATGGGTAATATAGGTTGTAGTGAAAATCTTACTGCTTCTTCCTTAGCCCATGGATATAATTTGTATGTCATGGATTGTGGGTGCAGAACATCTATTATGTGATCTCACTATAAGTTAGGGTTCATTATATAATTTATGAAAATCTGAGCTCTTATTTTGAGGCTCAAATAACCTGAATGTTATGGTTATATGACAGGTATCAGGTATCCAGAGGAACTATCTTTTTGTAAGCCCTTGAGTCAGGATGACCTCAAGTGCAACTACTCAGAGAAACAGATGAAGAAGAAGAGTAGTACAACAACCAAAGGTGGCACACCAGCAGACACCAACTCCTTCATTTCCAACAAGAGTCACAACTCCAGCAACGGTTCTTTAGACCATTCTGCAGCCCCTCACCATGCAACACATTCACCCAACAGGACACCCATCAGCTCTCCGGTAATATCACTGTTTCAGGATGACTTTAAGGGACTGTATTGGTAGCCTCATTTAGGTTATCATTGTAACCACTGTGGCATCTAAGATCCACATTCCATTCGAATGAATTACTCATAAATGTATTTTTTGCTCACCAGTCATTACTCCAGTGTCATTCAGAATGGTTTTCATCTTTTGTTGTATACATGTAAACTCTCTTTGTTTTTTCCTCTCTAGTCATTACTCCATTGTCCTTCAGAATGGTTTCCTTTTTTCTTGTATACATGTCAATCCTCTTAGTACCAGTTATACTTAGGGCTGGAATATGTTACAAAGGGGTCCTAGGCCAAACAGAATTCTGGGGCTTGAGGCCTTAATACTTTAAGATATTCAGTTGAATTTGTGATCAGTATTGATTTAAGAATAAGTCTCTACAAAGCCACATACTGTTCTTATGTTTGTGTAAACATGTATCAGAAACAACAAATGACCCTAATATACAGAGATAAATAATTCATTACTAACATGTAAATTGGCATTGGAGAATTAAAATTTTTGTTTTTAAGGTTTTTCTAATTCATGTGTTTTTCTTACAGTACTTATTTCTTTTTCAGTTGATAAAGAAACAGTTGTATGATATTGATCTTGCCTTGCTATTGAGCAGAACTATTTTTTCAAGAAAAGCCTTGAAAAAGAATGTTCACTTTTGCAGACTATCACAGAAAATGTAAGAAAATTTATTGAGAAGCTGTGGAATCCTCTTTTATGTGTGATATGATGCTCTGCAACATTTTCTGTATATGTCATGTCACTGTTGATTTACTTTTGTGACCCCTTTGTTAGAGTCCAACACTATGGTGTGGTTGCCAAAATATGTAATCTATTCTGGTTACAGTTTTGCTTAATCCCAGACCTTCATTAATCGAATCTTTGTTCAGTATCATATAGCACAATGTATTTTGGAATGCTTAAGTTCTTTAGGGTTTTTTCACATGTAAGGTGTGTAACTCATTTTCCTTGTACAAGGATAATTATTTATCTCTTCCTTCAAGTACTTCAATTAATATCTTAGTAAAGGGGTATAAGCATGTGCTCTCATTGTGTGAAACGTGTTTGAATCATGGATCACACAGACATTGCAGGTATAGTTTATCAGTGAATACAGTGTATTGATCACTATGTCTGAACTTCATTCACAGTATTCCCAGACATGTCTCATTATTTCACCACATGCTTTCATATACTGTACTTGCCAATGCCCATCTGCTTCAGACTTACTCTGTATTATTTACAAGTTTCTTGTTCAATGTGTTGCTATGACCTGTGGCTGGCTGCTCTTTACTACATCTTTCAAGGAACTGTCCTCTGTCACCATTTTCAAATTGATTTAGGAACTTAAAGGCTATAATTACTGCCTTTTAGTCTTCTTCATCAGATACCTCCATTTTTTCCCCCAAGAATAGCATAGATCATTGACAAAATACAAGGGATGTGGATGAGCATTTAGTATTATCATTAGACTAGGAAGCCTGCCCTGGTTTGCTGGCGAGTTCATATCCATATATGCACTCTATACTTTTTAGTTACATTTCTTTGTATGCTGCCTTTTGTACATTTTGTGTAGAATGTGGATCTTTAACACAAGATATAAATGTTTATGAATACCTCAATAACAGCTATAACTTCTGAGCTGAGGTGCATATAGTTTATATATCCTGGATGACACTTTTGAAATCTGTATGATTTTTTCAGGGAGGTACATGGCGTTTCAATACTAGCAATGGTGTGGGAAGTCTCAACAGTACCATTGATAGCATTGATGGAGCTGA
This sequence comes from Panulirus laevicauda, assembly GCA_032273605.1. Taxonomy (NCBI): domain Eukaryota; kingdom Metazoa; phylum Arthropoda; class Malacostraca; order Decapoda; family Palinuridae; genus Panulirus; species Panulirus laevicauda. The sequence goes on along the minus strand of JAUTXX010487783.1, from coordinate 16,168 downwards.
TGACTTAAGTGCATCCTTAGCTAATTCTCCAATTCATCCTTCTGAGGAAGCACGTGGTGGTCTCATACGGCCTAAATCTCTCCTCGAAAGAGCTCGTATGAATGTAGCGTAAGCATTACAGCTTAGTTTTGTACTATATTACATGTAAAACAGTGTGTAGCATATCCTTGATGATGATGCATACATAAATATGTGTATATATGTGGACAAATGAGTTTTTCATTTAAATAGGCCTTCTTTACTTAATTGAACAGGCTTCATGATATATCTCCTATTTTTTTAAGAGTGTCGATATTGAAATGTGACAAGATATATAGATATCTCCCTAGAGTTAGAGTACCTGACAGTGAAATTTTGTTTAAAAGAGTGAAAATATTGAAATATGACAAGATATATAGGCATCTCCCTAGAGTTGGAGTACTTGACAGTGAATCATGCCTTTGACATGTCTGAAGAATAGGTAACATAGACCGTAGTAAAGTATATATAAGTTATCTAGTTGCATTCGACACATCAGCAGGCTTTTCAGATATACCTTCTCTTACGTATTAGCTTATCAGAAGGGAAGAGAAATGCTTTCGGTCTCACTAAGCAAGGAGGATCTTTTCCTGGTAGGCTCTGTGAGAATTTTAGATAAATTTTTTCTTATAGACTCCCCAAATATTTGAATTGATTTTCCTTGTAAAGTGTCTAAACTTCACTCTTTTGCCATTTACTACTAATCCATCTTCATTTGTGTTGGCCATTTTCATTTCTGCTCCCTTTTTTTTGTGTGTATGTAATGGGTGTCTTTAATCCATAGGACCTTATATATTTCCTCTGTTTTTGTATATTTTGGTTATTTCTGTGTATTTTTTAGCTCTTTTGTGGTAGATATTTTGTGTGTATCCTGGAACATCATGAGAAATTTTGAATATGAACTTCAAGGGCTTTACTGGCCTGCTAGTGGATTGCTGTAAATTAATGAAGAGCAGTTTTGAATAGGCTCTGATTAACTGCTTTGTTATGTATTTATCTACGTGTTCTGGGCAAGAGATATGTTCCTTACACACTAGTGAGATCATTTGAAAAGGTTATAGTGTCTGTCCAGTTTTTTGAAATGGCAACATCAAAGTCATAACCTGTTTTGGCTGGATATCAAAAATTAAACTGTTTGCATTATTATATGCTGTAATTTTTGCTCCTTCTTCGTTGAGCGTAGATTGGTGTTCTCAGGGTCAAATGTACCTGATGTTAGTTGTAGTGATCAGTATATTTTTATTTTAACAGAAGGTCCTTATTATGTTAATTTGTTTTCACATGTAGATTTAAGGGAGATAAAGTTTGTGAAGCATACAGGGACAAGGAAAGAGACGTGATATTTTGTTGCCTTTTAGATTATAGATTACTTAAAACTAAACTATCAACGTAAAAAATTGGCCATATGGCAGAATTTGGATTACTAGTCCTGTATAATTTCAAACTGCAAGTGTTTATTAGTATGTTAAACTTTTTGATTCTTAGAGTGTTAAGTACTGCTGTTTCCAGACATTGAAACATGAAATTTCAGGAAAACGCTATAGGTCTGTGTTGGAAAACGTAAAACGTATGCTCATTTCAGATGGCTGGATTCATCACTGTCAATTATGGAACAAGGCGTACGAGATTTCAACACCCTCTTACTCCGTTTCAAGTTTTTCTCCTTTTATGACTTGAATCCTAAATATGATGCAGCTCGCATTAACCTCATCTATGAACAGGCTAAGTGGGCGATCATGAATGAGGAAATTGACTGCACAGATGAAGAAATGCTAATGTTTGCTGCCCTGCAGGTTAGTTTGAATCCTGTTTAATGAAGATTTTCATCTCCTTTATTCAAACTGTAATTCATAGTGTCAATTTTGGGTGAGTGACAGTGATAAACAGTTTTTTGAGTACAGGTAGGGAAGGAAAGGTGTCTCATTTTACAATTTATAGACTGAATAAAATGAGTAAAAGTGAGTATAGAATTCTAGTTATCTTTAGGGATGGTGGAGAAAGAATACTGCCCACATATTCCCTACATATTGTTGAAGGTGACTAAAAGGGGTGGGAGTGGGGGCTGGATATCCTCCCCTCCAGTTTTTACTTTTCCAAAATAAAGAACAGAGAAGGGGGCCAAGTAAGGATTTTCCCTCTGAGGCTGAGTCCTTAGTTCTTGTCGCTTCCTCGGTAACATGGGATATGACGAATATATATATGGAAAAAAATAGAAAAGTAGTATGATATGTCTCGTTAGCATAGTTGGCAAGATGTATTTTACGATTATGAGTTGTGTTTAAAGGGTTAGTAAACAACCTGTTGATGAGGAACAGTGGTGGTTTAGTGAGGGAAGATAGTGTCAAGATCAGATTTTTGCACTTAGACAAGTAATGGGGAATGTATTAGAGAAAAAGGTGTATGCAGCATTAATGGGTTTGGAAAGACAAAGTGAGTAAGAAAGCATTTTAGAAAGTTTTGTGCATAAGAGACTTTTAATAGCTATCACAATGAAAGTTTTGTATCTGTGAGAATGAGTGGTTTTCTGAATAAGTTGTTTGAAATAAGTGTGGTAGTTTGTAGTGTGAAAATTTTACATAAATTTTCACTGTTAAGAATTGTCATTCATTAGTGTTTGTAATGGGATAAAACCTAATGCTGCCAAAGAAATATGCTGAAGGGTGTTTTACTTATTGCATGAAAGCTTACAGAATTTTTTTAACCTTGGTTATTTGGTAGTTATTGCCTTTTTGAAGATATCTGTGAATGATAAGTATTTGTAATAACATGAATTGTTCAGTTTTGGTTAGGCATAGTTGATGTTTCATTGTAGTTGATATATTTTTTTTCTTCTTTTTTTCAGCTCCAAGTAGTCCTTCAGTTAAATCAGCCACAGCCCGATGTGAGCAGTGGGAAGGAGGATGATATTGACCGTGCCTTGAATGACTTGGAGATTGCACTGGAAGGTTCCCATGTGGCCTCAACTCCTGCTGATATCATGCACATCCCAGAGTTGGCAGACAACCTCAAATTCATGAAGTTAGTATATGTTATGGCCTGTCTTGATATGATGCATAATTATGAACTGGTAACAGTAATGATTAATGTGAAATGTTGCATGATATGAGAAATTTGAGTGGTGTAGAAGTAATTTTTGAGATTGACTATGAAGGTGCAGTTAGCAGAGACAGGAACAAGGGGCTGTAGAAAAGTAAGTGATTAACAAGAGAAAGATTGTATCATATGCAAAAGTGTCAAGAGAATTAATAAAGAAAAATTATTAGGATGGCATGTTCAAGTGACAATTTTTTCATGAGAAATGATAGAATATAGATTAACTCGATGGATTGTATTAGCATATTTGTGACAGTGTCAATATAGAAATGTTTGAGTGGCATGTTTTGGAAACTTTCTTCTTACACCACATTGTTTATGGTAAGACATGGTCAGAATACAAAGGCATAAGGCAAGTTATACACAATATCAATCTATAGATCTCTAGAGCAAAAGTGTAACTACATTTGTATTATTTTTATATTTCAAGGCCACGTCGGTTTACACTGAAAGGGTTCAAACAGTATTATTTTACCTGTAAGGATATGAGCTTACGTTACTACAAAAACAGTGACAGTACCAATGAAGAACCCATTGAGAAGATTAACTTGCGAGGGTGTGAGGTGACTCCAGATGTCAACATTTCACAGCAGCGGTATGGGATCAAGCTGGAAGTTCCTGCAGCAGATGGCATGACTGACTACATCATCAGATGTTCTTCAGTAAGTAGCTGTCCTATTTATTGTAGCATTTTCACCCTGAGCCCTGTGATGCTAACATGCTAAAGATGAATGGTGAAAGAATTTTACACATGCTTTGAATAACGTAGTGAGATAGTGAAGCTACCTTTTAATGATTGAGGTATTGTATGACAGGCAAATTATATATGTTTCTACAAAGTATCCAAACTTAGAGCATATGCTATTAATATATTTAGAAAATAAATCCTCAGTTTTATTTTTATGTGAAAAGCACTGTTAATGTAAGCTTGGTATGTCCTTTTGATAAGGAATTCAGATGAGTTCCATTACTTCATCTTGTCTGTTCATGTTCTTGATCTACAGGAGGATCAGTATGCTCGCTGGATGGCAGCAATGCGATTAGCTTCTAAGGGCAAATCCTTGGCTGACTCCTCCTATGACAGTGAAGTCAAATCCATCCTGGCCTTCCTGTCTATGCAGCACCCAGCTCCTGCCCCAGTACTTAATCCAGAGACTCTAGACATCCAACCAGAACATTATTTGGCTCCACGTTTTGTGCGACGCATCAGAGGCAAGGTCAGTATTTTTCATCTACGTCATGGATATCATGCTTTTGTGTACAAGCATTGAAAATCTTTACTGGAAAGTTCCTTTTTATCGAGTGTCTGTCATTTGCGCAGGTTGATGATATTAGGTTGGTAGCTGTACTTTGTAGGTCAGAACAATAAGCAGGTGGAAGTAGTAGGTGGGAACATTAAATGGAAGCAATAGGTAGAAGTAGTAGGTTGGATTATTAGACAGGAATATTAGGTAGAAGTAGTTGATAGGAACATTAGGTAGGAGCCTCTGGAAACACTGCCCTGTTCCATTGACATGTTAAAGGTGAGACACTGAAGTTTAAGAAGTGGCACTGGAGGTCGCCAGTTATGGAGACTTTTGCCATGGCCACCCATTTGATGGACTTCCCAGAGGGAGTGGACATCAAAGATATAGATAGTTAGGTTGTACTCTGTTCGGGATATGTCTTAAACCATTGTGTGCGATAAGATCATTTTAGATTGATGTATCCTGAATTCACAGTATTACATTGTGTGGACATATACTTCCTGCGACAAGAAAGAAGAGATTTGTAAAGTGACAGACAAGTTAGCAGATTGGTTGGCTGATAGTAATAGAGGCAAAAAGAAAATAGATTTTGTACTAAGCTTCCCAGATTTAAAAACTGAAGAGTAGGGAAGGAGAAGTAATGAAAATGCTGAAAAAGGTAAAAGATTGTATTTTGGTTAAAGAATTGAGTGAATATATGTATGGATTCAGTGTACTACTGGTTCTCCCAGCCTGGATATTGGGAGGGTTAGTGATGGTTTTGTAGTGAGCCAGCAGTTCAGTGGTTGTCAAGTTGCACTCCTCTGACTTAGGAATCTCTTTTCTTTCTGACTTACCTACATATGACTGCTGGATTATGTCCACAAACATACAGTCTCTCCTTATCGCACATAATACTGGACAACGCTTGACTCACATAACTCATTCTTCCTAACTCTATATTTTCCTACAGTGAGAGCTGTGTGCTCACCCATCTTTTGGCAAAACGGTAGGAGCAGTAGATTGAAGTGACAGGTAGGAACTTAAATCAGGAGTGTTAGGTAGAAACATTAGGCAGAAGTAATCTGTAGGAACATTAGGTAGAAGCATTCGGTAGAAGGAGTCGGTTAGAACATAAGGAAGGAACATAAGGTTGTACACAGTAGGAACAGTAGGTCGTAACCTCTGGAAACAGTGCACTAGAGTTGCTCTTTGCCAGTAGCTTGTTGAGGGTGAAGCACTAGAGGCTAAGAAGCAGCACGAGTTCACCAGTTATGGAGACTTGCCATAGCCACCCTCTTAAGGGAGTTCTCGAAGGGAACGGGTATCAGGGCTGTGAATAGATAGACAGATAGAAAGGAAAGATTTCGTGAACAGTTGGACAGATGTGTGGAAAGTGAGGTCTGAATGATAGACTTTAGAATGTTGAATGCAAAAACAGTATGTCTAAGGGATACAGCAAGTTGATAAAATGGGGAAATAATGATGAATTGTAATATGAATACATAGTATTTTGGGATGTGTATGATGAGTGTGTAAGATGGGGCAGTATTGGTAAATTGTAGCAGGAATAGCATCTTGGGATGTGTATGAAGAGTGATAAAGAATTCCTTCTCCATCATTATTATGCTCTTTATTAGTCAGTGATGTCTAGCACATCCACATTCTGGCTAATTGCATGCAGAAAACATTTCAAACAGGACAGAATGATTTTGATACTTTTCTTGATATTGTTTTTGATTTCCTTTAAATTGATTCTAAATTCCTTCATATGACAAGGATTTTTTTATGGTATTCTAGTAATTATGATTTCATTTCCATAAAGTTACTGTCATATGTCATAAGTTTCTCAGTGACTGAGTTCCCCAAGACATGATACCCTTGGAGATAAGCTGGAAATGAAGCTCAGACTGCAGGGTTTGAGCATTAAGATAAGTGATTTGTAGACTTAGTTTGGAATATGATTAAAACCCAATGCAATTAACTATACCATAAGTCTTTGGTACTGAAAAGCACGTATGATATTGATATAAGAGATAGTGGTATTGAATGCCAGTAGTGTATCACCATATCATATGCTTGTGCTAGTGGACTTGATATCTCCACAGGGAAAAGCAGACATAAATGGAGGTGAGACTTGTTTGAGACAAAGTATTTTCAAGGACCCAAATCTTATATTTTTCCTAAACCAAATTGATATGTTCATTACCTTTGCAAATAGCTTTCAGGTAGGTAGTAGTTGGTAGGCAGCCAACGACCAGGGAGTTATATTACCAGTACTGCCCGCTTGGTTATCTGGAGGGGTAGTGACACCTGCTTAGTGAGCCAGCACTTCAGTGGTTATGATGTTGCACTCCTCTGACCCAGTTAGCAGTCATTTTCTTTCTGCCTCACCCACATGCGAACTACTGGAATTCTGTCCATAAACATGCAATCTCTCCTTGACAACAATTAACGCACAATTCATTCTTCATAACTAGATTATCCAATGGTGAGCCCTATGCACTACCCCTGCCTTTTGGCAAAATGTTAGGAGCACTAGATAGAAGTAGAAGGGAGAAACACGTAGGCAGTAGCATTCAGAAGGACAGGGCAGGAACATTTAGGCAGTAGCATTAGGTAGAAACATTAGGTAGAAGTAGTGGGTAGGAACATTTAGGTAGTAGCATTAGGTGGAAACATTAGGTAGAAGTAGTGGGTAGGAACATTAGGCAGTAGCATTAGGTAGTCGTCAGTTTGAACATTAGGTAGTAGTCAGTAGGAACATTAGGTAGGAGCCTCTGCAATCACTGCAATAGACTTGCCCTTTGCTAGTGGCCTATTAAATAGAAAGGCTTTAAAGGCTAAGAAGAGGTACAAGAGTTCATTAGTTATGGAGACTATTGCCATCCCCTTAAGGGAGTTATAGTTGGGAACAGGCATCAGAGATATAGTAGATGGATAGATAGAATAGCTTTTATTTAAATTGCTCCAAACATTATGCCATTTCCTCATAAGAGAAAGATTTAGTAAGCTTTCTCTAGTATTCTTAACACATAAAGGAAGTAAAAACATTTAAAATGGTTATATATTTTGACTCCTGAGGAGAATGTGGTATTGGAAATAATGAAGGACTTTACAGTACAAGATTTTATAATGAATATTACGTGTATGATTAGCTTGATTCTCTTTACACTTTGTATATAGTGTTAAGACTGACCAAAAATGTGTACTTTTCAAGTTATATTACCTTTTATACAGCTAAATTTTGATGTAAAAGATTATTTATACCAAGGTTGATGATATGATAAGTAGTAATGATATATTTCTCTCTCTTTCCTGATGGTAGCCAGGCACTACTTGCATACCTGGACCTTCCCCGGTAATCATGAAAATATCGTTGCATAATTTCCTCTGTAGATTTGTTACAGTAGTTGCTTATTTTAGCCTTATTTTGAATGTAATATTTGCTATTTGCAGATGTTAGAATGCATTTATTTAAATGTCTTAGAGGCTCGTGATAGCTGTGCTGTTTCCTTCATTGAGATAATTTTACATGTTATTCCCCTGAAGCACTGAAGTTGTAATTGCTACAATTAGTTTCCTTCATAAATCTTTCTTTGTGCTTTTAAGTTTTAGGTTAGATGTAGCAAAAGCATAGCTGGCTGTTTTGCTGTTAATAGGGAACCTTCTAAATGATCACTGTCTTAAAAGTAAAAATATCTAGTTTTTCATTAGTCTGAAACTCTGATTTCACTTATGTATCCATGAAAGGTTCTGCAAAATATAAAACATCAGTACTTTGTTATGGAGAAAATTTAATATATCTAGATTGTTTTTAGTGATTATCAGAGTATGTTTTAAAGAACAGAATGAATGATCATGATAAAGGCTTTATTTTTATATTTTGCATGATGGAGTGGGGGAAGGGAGAGAGCTTTAAGAAAAGTGTGTGTAGATATTTAGAAGAAAGCTTTAAACGCACTTCTTAAATAATCCGATTGTCATAATTACTATTTATTTATTAATTGATTATACTTCATCGCCGTTTCCCGCATCAGTGAGGTAGCACCAGGAAACAGACAAAGAATGGCCCACCATAATTACTATAGACAATAAATCTAATAAAATAGATTGTACACATAAATAATGTTGAAGTGGGTGGGAGATCAGAATTTGGCAAAAGCTATTACATTGATATTTAAATGAATTGTGGCTTATGGGAATAATTTTCTAAAATTATTCAAAAGAAAGCCATGAGCCAAGAGAAGCTGTTAGGAAAAATTATGTCGGTGCAGGTGTACAGATGGTGCAATAATTTGACTAGAATTACCTGAGTAGTAGTACTCATATTACTATGTTTATGTTTTCTGGATAAATAAATGTATATTTAATGCATGGGATAAAGAAAGATTTCTCTTTGGTTTCCTCCAAAATGTATATTAATCCTTTCTAGCTACTGTTATCTTTTGTCTTCTATACAGGGGGGTTGGTGTGGAGGACCAATGCCAGAATATATGGTAAATTATTGGTTTTTGTGTGTGATATATGCATATCCTCTCCATCAACACCAACTGAACATATTAATGGGAAACGTCAATAAACATTTCCTAGATTTTAAGCATCATTTGAGAAAATTTTGCATGTTCCCAGGCACAGCTTGGATCTTGTGTTGTGGTTACTTCTTATCACTTAAAGTGTTTCTTTACAAAAATAACTCTTAACTCTAACGGCTAATTTTTAGTAAATAACATGAGGGTTATCCTGGTGTACTCAGTTTGATGTTTTGTTTTGTAAGGTTAAACCAAATGAATCTTCGTTTCCTTTTTCTCTTCATAACTCGTTACAAATGTGAATGCATATAACATTACAGTTTGTTGTTTCTGAAGTCTTACAATTAATGAATACCTTTTGAGTGTTTTCACCCACTCTCCATTTGTTATCCTGCTGTATGCATGGAAAAATTATGTTTTATACTTTTGCCCTGTTTTCATCTTTGAATAATGAATATTGAATGATGCAATAATTAAGTGAGATTTTTGATACGGTATTGTAAAAGAAGAAAAAAAAAAAAAAATACTGCTTGTTTTGAATAGCACACTACACTCTCTCTTAAAGTAAGGTACTCCTTTTTACTTGGCAAAACTTTTGGTTTCCATGCATTTCCATTTAGTTATACAGCTCCCTGTCTATTTATGTAGCTTCCTGAATGCTAAGGGGACACATAGAAGAGGGAAGGGGCTCCTGTGGCTGGAAGTTAGGGAGAAAGGTCTATCTGTTTTCGTGGCCTCATACTTAGTGTGATATGGTGGATCAGATACATACAGCCTCTGCAAAATTGCTCACAAACATATTCAATCTGTGTCCTCTGCGTTAAGGTTGAACATTGACTGTCACACCTATAAAAATATTTCTTACATTTTTACTTTGCACACCAGGTTGATCATCAATGAAGACCAAAGTTACCATTCACATCCATACCTCTATAGAATCTGACAAACCCTCTACCTTTATGCACAGTGCCAGTCACATTACCTCTCAGCAAAAAAAAATTTAGTCATGCCCTTGCATATGTTGTCTTTTCACTGTCTTTACCATGTGCGGTGCTGAACATCTTTATGGATGAATTAAGCACCCATTAAAATCCTCCCATGCTTGGTTTACTGAAGTTAATTCCATTTCTCTGGCTTGTGGATAGTGTTGCTCTTGTGGTTACCAATATGCATATCCTATCCTTTGGACTCATGGATTGTTGAATTTTGTATGGATGCAGAGCTGAATCATGATGCTTGTCAAAATGCTGTTGGTTTTAATTTTGACTCTCTTAGGATTTCTTTCCTCTTTTTTCTGATCTGTAAGTTGAAACTAATCCTGGGGAAGGAAAGTGCATTGGTTAGCTTCACTTTGTAGCACCAAATGTCATTGATATGTTAAGCATGTTGTGTGAAGAGTAGGAAGTGAGTAATTGCTCAAATGCAGGTGATGTTTTCAGTATTTTAGCCTTCTTTCCATTTGAGAAATATGTTGTGGATGCAAAGACTGGACTGGATGACAAATCTGATAACACAAAACTGAAAGAATGAGGGAGAGGAAAGAAAATCTTATACTCAAAGTTTGTTGAAATGTATTGGTCTAGTCTTAAGATGAGCTTTACATGACCAATCCAAGTACATCACATGTAAATCACTTTGACAGTGTAGTTAGCATAAAATAGGAAAATTTTGTCATCCGTATTTATATGCTTACCTTAGAACATTCTACAGTAAGGTTTCACAGCTTTTGAGAAAATTATGTTTGTTGGATATTTCATGCAAGCAGAAATAATGATATGTATTAATTGTTCGTATTACTGATGTCATATACAGATTAGATTTGAACAGACTACATTTTACCAGGGATTTTTCTTTTTAAAAATGTTGTCTTGAATTTTCATTTTATGGCAATTTATAACATACTGAATAGTCAGATTATCTATTTTTTGGCTTATATATATTTTTTTTAATATTACCATTTTGATTTTATATGTCCAGATGCTTACATTTGTCCATTCTTTTAGGCTGTCCAGCGCATCTTAGAGGCCCATGCTAATGTGAAAGATCTTCCCCTAATAGATGCAAAGTTGCAGTATATTCGTGCTTGGCAAGCCCTACCAGAGTATGGCATTGCACTTTTCCTTGTCAAACACATGGGACACAAGGTACGTGTGGAAATATGGGGTAGTGATAATTTTGAAATTTATTCATATCAGAGAAATTCTGTAGATGTTCTTCACACTGTTTATTGCATAACTTGCCCATTAATTAGGTGTGCAAACTATAGTACAGTTTTTTTGGTGGGTGGAAGGAACTCATATTTTGATTGTTAACATGAACTTCATTAAGTTCAAGGCACAT
>JAUTXX010487672.1:0-12445 GCA_032273605.1 Panulirus laevicauda | reverse complement strand
GATAGGAAGATACTATGTTTTACCATGAGAACATCTTTCCTTTCATCACGATTCTTTATACAACAAAGATGTATGATCGATGGTAGAATTCATAGAGTGGTATTCTCATATATCTATCGTCAAAAGATATTCAATCTTTTCCAAAGGTTACAACTGAAGATTTGCATATTCATTAATCTTTCCTTCGTAGAATCCATAACTCTACACATGAAACATCTACATGTAAATCTACTTATCTGTCTATCCACCAATATATGTTACCTTATCTACGAGGTTGATCAAGCACATATGGCTTCTCAGTTCACTCAAACATACTTATGAAAAATATTCTTAGGCCGCTCCCTAGCGTTTGAGTAAATCTGTACTTCTGTTACAGTTGTGACAAATTGGAATTAGATCAAGTCCTCTCCTACTGAACTAAACCAACAATCACTTTGTTCTGTGTTAGGCTGTACTGACAGCGGCTGCGCCCAGGCTGGTGGGGCCTGCAAGGATGCTTGTGTCGCGGGCGAACGCCACGATGCAGGTGGTTGCACGGGAGGAAGCTGCGTGTGTTGCATCCCAGAACCAGGTGAGTGTCAGTAGAATGTAACACGAACCTCATACTAAGACATGACAGAGAGTCACAGGCAACTGAGACTTGAAACTGCGTGTCAAAAGCATCCATTACTGCATGAGAGTATTTGCATTTGTTTTGGATAAATGTATGTTACAAACACGTAACATTGATTAAAAGAAAAGAATATGTAGATGGTTATCTAAGTTGCTTATGTATATATTTTGCTAAAGGATATCAGTTTCTTTCATGGGGTGCCGATGAAACTTTAGGACTTCAAATGCCTTGAATTTTCTTTGCGAAGGGTATTTCATATTGTCAGTGATCTTAGCCTTGAGATTTCTTATCACTGGATATCAGTAAAAGTATAGACCAGTTTCACCATATACTTACAAATCTCATACAGATGTTCAGGTGATGCCATTTATACTCCAACTCCTGCGCTACTTTCCTAACGACTATTGATCTCTACCGTTGCAGACTGCAGTGATAATGGTTGTGCTTCAGCTGGCGGGGCCTGCAAGGCATCTTGTGCCGCAGGGGAACGTCATGATGCAGGTGGCTGCACAGGAGGAAGCTGTGTGTGTTGTATCCCAGAACCAGGTTAGTACTCATGGCTTTGAACAACGGTATAGTGACGATATAAGGCAGGAGGAAATCTCAGGTCGCTGAGACTTGGAAGTGATCGCAAATACTAAGCTGTAACATGAGAACTGCTCTCGTCTTCCTATAAACTTCTTTGAAGCAAAATAGTAAATTTTTGTAAAGAAATAATGACCCAGGATGCTCTTACATCAGCATTCTCAAAGCATCTTAGATTATTGCTTAGGATACCTATGATTCTTCGGCATATGGATTCTTTCTTGTTTTTCAATGGGTAGAAATGTGATTTATCAGTCACCTTCGTCTTGCAAACTCTTATCAGTAGATTACGAGTTAAGGAGTTTCAGTAACACTAAGGTTTTACCACATACTCATCAGTCTCCAGATTTTCAATACTGAAAGAATAGTCCAGGTCTTATCTTCTCAGACGTCATTTATTCTCATTAAAAACAGAAAGGAAGAGAACCTGATGGGAGCTGACGATTGAAAAGTGAAAGATGTAACTGACAATGAATGGGTATTGGATGGTGGATATGACGGTGGGAAAGTGATGGACAGAAAGTGAGAAATGTGAGGGATGAACTGAATATCTATACTATAGAAAGGCAGCTCTCTATTCTGTCTGTAGAAACGTCGAGAAAGTGCCAGACGCAAGAGGACTAACCCCCAAAAAACTAATACTAAGAATTCAGCATTTTCCTTGGTAGTATCGACATTGATGGCCGCTGAAGGACATATTTTCGGCTAATTATGGTAATGTTGAGCAAAAGGGTTCTGGCAATATTATTGGAGGTATGGAGAGGAAAGATTATTAGTGAGGGTGATTGTACCACTAAACACTGCCAGTTCGCAGTTCCCCATCTCAACATCGAAATGTTTGTCGTTGTCAGCGCCTCTGTTAGTATAAGCCCCAGTTCATAGATAGGCAAAATGAGCGAGTAGACGAGGGTCTGGAGGGTCCTAATCTGCTAATGATGAAGGCAAAAAGAGTGAGTAGACGAGGGCCTGAAGGGTCCGAATCTGCCAATGACGAAGGCAAAATGAGCGAGTAGACGAGGGTCTGGAGGGTCCGAATCTGCCAATTACGAAGGCAAAATGAGCGAGTAGACGAGGGTCTGGAGGGTCTGAACCTGCTAATGACGAATGGAAAGACTCATTTAAGTGTGACAAGTGAGGACAGATTATAAGCCTGTGACTGACGGAAGTTGAGAACCAAAAGGTAATGGGAAGAGCAACTCATTTTTATAGCTTGATATCAAATATACTTTGTAAATGTTGATGGACTTGACCGCAGTCAACAGTTAACTGAACATCAGAAGTAGAATCAAAACATGATGACAATTTTGAATATATTTCACGTCCTCTTCTACCGAACTGTATCCGCAGATATCTTGAAATTCTGTTGCAGAGTGTACTGATGTTGGCTGCACCAAGGTTGGCGGGTTCTGCAAGGAGATCTGTGACCTGGACGAATTCCATGCAGCGGGTGCTTGTAGGGGACCCAACTGTGTGTGTTGTATTCCACAACCAGGTGAGTACCGATAGCATTAACAACCCTCCTCAAATCGACCCATGACAACAACAACAACAACAAAGATTCATTAGTAACTGAAACTTGTAAAAGGATCTGTTTCTGCTTGAATGCATGTTTGCATTTCTTATACATGTTACAAAAACATTACATTCATAACAGATATCACCTGTCAATATTTTTGTGAGTTGCGAAGATATTTGTATGGCTGAAGGTTATCAATGTCTTTCTTAGGATGCTAATGAACATTGTGGATCTGTGTTTTTTATTTGCATTTGTTTGGAAAGAGGTTTATGTCATTAGTGACCATACTCTTGAGTTTAATTATTATTGGATTTCGAGCTAAAGAGTTTCATTAAAGTATGGCCCAATTTCACTACATATTAACATATATATCAAACAGGTGTTCAGGTAGTGTCCAGTACAGCCCAAGTCCCATCTCCTCAGATATATTCATTTCCTTGGAGTTATTCATCGAAATACATAAGAAACAGAGCCTTGTGGAGGGTGACGAGAGAGGAGTGACTGATGTAACTGAGAGTGACAGTGTAACGCATGGAAATGATGAGAAAAGTGGCAGGTGGATGTGACACTGGGAGAGTGACAGGTGTTAACAACCACTTGAATGTTACGGGTGAAGGGTATACCTAGAAGATAACGAACGAAGAAGGACTGACTGTCTAGTGACTGGTGGAAAGTGACGGGGTAGCAAGTCATAGTTACGAGTTAGGAATCATTTTTCATATTTATAACTTTATCTGATATTTCCTTTGTGCCATACACGAAAAATATCTATCACTCAATCCAACCAATTATCTGTCTATCCATGTATCTATCTATATGCACATTATTTTTTTCTATCACACTTGTCCGTCCGTGATGATAGTTATGAAGGTAAGACAACAGTTCGGTTGAAGTTAAGGTGATTGATTTTTAACATATACTCTTCATACATTCTGCACTACGTGTTTCATGGAGACAATCCGCTTCATCAAGTATAATAATTCATAAAGTTTTATTTTTTTCAAATCCAAACTCGCACTGGCAAGAAAGCGATTACCCTGCAGACCTTAACAACCCAATCACGTTGTCCTGCCCCTCGTCTGCTTATGCTACCCGTAACGCCACTGAATCTGTCATGATTGCTAATACTTATAACTTTAACTTGTCCCCAGGTAACTTTAAAGCACATCCTGTTGTGAAGCAAATCATTATGAAAGAATTATCAAGATTCGCTGACACAAATAGCAGTTGAACACACATCTCGTTACCCAGGCCAGCGTATCCACACCACACACCCCACCTTAACCACAAGGCGCCCTCTACATTCCCTTTAACGGCCAGGCCAGTGTGTACCTGGGCGTGGTAGGAGCAAGACGGACTGTGCTCTGTGCTGGTGTTGAGGCTTAGAAAACTTTTTGCATCTGATGAGGCGGACTGTCTCCATGAAACGTAGCGATGCGCGTATGAAAATCACGTGGTAAATGAAAAGTACTCACGTTTCAGTCGTTTCGTGATGACTGTTAAGTGGAATCAGATCTGACTGCTTCCCTCTTCACTTGTACTTCAAGGTATTCTGAACTCCCTTGCAGACTGCAGTGATGTTGGCTGTGCTTCAGCTGGCGGGTCCTGCAAGGCATCTTGTGCTGCTGATGAACGCCATGATGCAGGAGGATGCACGGGAGGAAGCTGTGTGTGTTGTATCCCAGTACCAGGTTAGTACAAGCGCATCACGCCGACCTTCTCATGCCGAGATATGGTAGGTAATCTCAAGGAACTGAGACTGGAAACCGAATTATATTAATGTCCACAAAGTAGAAGCATATATTGATGATAGAATTCGTATTGAAATGTTTCCCCTAGATGCCCTTATGCTCGCACTGTCAAAATATTTACCTTCCCTTCGCAAGATGATACTGATTAATCAAACATCATTTCTTTCTTTTTCTGTGTCTTTTTATACAAGAGGAGGGGGCGCTGGGGGGGTAATCTACCGGCTATCTTCGTCTTCAGTTCACTTATCAGATGGTATTGAGCTAGTGAGTCTCACTACCACTAGGTTCAAGTTTCATATCACATTCGCCCATTTTTAGAAGGTGTTCGGGTGGTTGGAATATGGCCCGGATCCTGGTATTTTGTTGGAAAATCTTTAAAGGAATAGAACCTGATAGTGAGTGACGAGGGAGGGGTAACTGACAATGAGAGAGTGGCTTACGGAAATGATGACGGGGGAGTGGCAGGTGAATATGACAGTGGGAGAGTCATGGATGGAAAGTGACAAATGAAAATGGACTGAACTTTTACATTATAAATTACAGCTTTCTCGTCTGTCTGACGATAAGCCAAGGAGATGTTAGACGCACGATGACTGACTCCCATGTACATTTGCTAATAACTTATCCTTTTTTCTCAGTAGGATAGAAATTCTTGGCTGCTATGAGTAGCATATTTCGGGAAATATATGTGTTGAGAGGGAGGGATGTGCTGATAATACTGGAGGTACGGAGAGTTAAAATGTTGGGGATGAGTGGTTACACCAGTGAAAAAGGTTATTTCGCCGTTTGTTGTAGTCAGAGCGTCGTTCAGTGTAAATTCGAATCAAAGACCGATGGCCAGCCCTCAGTGGCACCCTAGCCCTGCATGTGAACCAGGAGATGAGGGCCTGGAGCGCCCAAATTTGCTAGCAATAATTGAATGGTTCGGCTAAACCTCGAGTGAAGAATTACCATTGATTAACGAGTGATTCATAGAAACTGACAACCAGATGGTAATGGGAACAGCTACTCATCGTTACATCTTTTTACTCGATATACTTTGTGAATGTCAAGAGATAAACGAATGTCAAAGATCCATGCAGCTATCCATCTACCTATCTAAATATCTAATGATCTGTTTTCTTTACTTGTTCCTATATATAAGGGTTTGATTAGGTGTATATGGCTTCTCCGTTGTCCCAAACATACTCATGAATAAATAGTCTTTGAGTCGCTCTTTTAACCTATTAGGAACTTAGTTTTCCTGTTAACATGATGACAAACTAGCGTTAGGTTCGAGTCCTCTCCTACGGAACTACACGTACAAGTATTTCCAAATTCTGTTGCAGGCTGTAGCGATAATGGCTGTTCCCAGGCTGGCGGATCCTGCAAAGCAGCTTGTGCTGTGGATGAACGTCACGATGCGGGTGCTTGTATAGGACGAGACTGTGTGTGTTGTATTCCAGAACCAAGTGAGTGTGAACATTACTGAATATGGTTTTCATAACAAGATATGGAAGAAAATCACAGGAAACAGGGACTTAGAATTGCATGTTAGAATTACCAATTACTGCATGAGAGTATTTTTGCATGTCTTATGGCCTGATACATGTTATAAAAACGTTGCTGATGATGCATTTTATATGTAGATAACGCTCTGAGCTGCTCTGATGATTTTATATTCCAAAGCTAATTATATCTTTCATGGATGTCAATGAAACTTGTGATATAAAGATTACTTTGTTCTTTTGGGAAGAAGTTTATGTTGTCAGTGATCTTCGTCTTGAGTTTACTTATAGTTTACTTATCAACGATTTTCGAGCTAAATATCTTAAATAGAAGTATGTCCCAGTTTCACCTCATATTCACCAATCTGAAGTAGGTGATCAGGTGGTATCAAGTATATTCCTAGTTCTGTCCTCTCAAATATAATCTTTTTCATATAGTTCATCGAAATCCAAAAGGAATAGAGCCTTGTAGAGAGGGACGAGTGGTGGATGTAAGTGAGAGAGAGAGAGCGAGAGAGAGAGAGAGAGAGAGAGAGAGAGAGAGAGAGAGAGAGAGGAGTGGAAATGCTGCTGGGAGAGTGGCAGGTGAGAGAGTGATGGATGGAGGGTGACAAATATGAATAACAGAGTGGGACAGGTGAAAGGAATTCTTGGAAATTAAAAAGTGAAGAAAAGAGATTATTGATTGGTGGAAAGTGGCAAGTGGCAAGCCTCAGTGAAGAGATAGGAATGATTTTTCATCTTCATAACTTTGCATTCCTTTTCATTTATGATTACTGGTAAATCTAATGGATAATCAACAGATAAACATACATCAATCAGAATGTGTGACATACATGAAAAATACTTTTTCATCAGTCAGTTTATAAAGATATGTTTGTTCATCTATCTATTATCTATGTCTAACTATCTATCTATCTTTATATCTATTCCTCTGTACAAACGTGGGTTAAGTATATTCGCCAATTCAGTTCACTCATATAAAGCTATGAAAAACACCCTGGTTTGAATGTCTGTTGTATCTTTGATTAGACTAATCCTACATTTATAATGATCAGTAAGTGTTATAAAGTTTGATTGCTATCCTTTTCACCTCTACCAACTCTAAATTACTTTGCAGACTGCAGCGATAACGGTTGTGCTTTGGCTGGTGGATCTTGCAAAGCAACTTGTGCTGTGGATGAAGATCTCGATGCAGGCGGCTGTACGGGAGGGAACTGTGTGTGTTGTATCCCAAAGCCAGGTTCGTGTTCTCAGGAAGATAAGAGACGAGAGATATCTTGACTATGTTCCCCTATAAACGAAGTTGATCGGGTGCATATGGCTTTCCAGTACACTTAACCATACTTAATGAGAAAGAGTCTTCATCGAGTTACTCTATAGTCTTTGAGTACATTAGTATGCCCGTAATAATGACGACAAATCAGAATTAGGGTCCAGTTCTCTCCTGCTGAGATACATCGACAAATATTTTGAAATTCTGTTGCAGGCTGTAGTGACAGTGGCTGCGTCAACGCTGGTGGAACCTGTAAGGAAAGTTGTGCCTTGAGTGAACGTCATGCACATATTGGCTGTACTGGAGGGAACTGTGTGTGTTGTATTCCAGAACCAGGTGAGTGAGTAATCAAGGGAATCAAACACCACTCTCATACCAAGCCATGGCATAGATGAACAGACAAATGACACTTGAATTTCCATGTTAGGCTGTACATCACTGCACGGGAGTGTATTTACGTTATCTTCTGGACTTGTATATTACAAAAAACGTAACACTGATGATAGAAATCATACGTAAATAATTCTCTGAGTTGCTCAGATACTTGGGTTGAATCAATCATATTAATATCTTTCACAGCTTGCCAACGAAAGTTATCAGTGATCTTCTTATCACTGGAATTTGATTAGAGGGTTGTAGTAAAAGTATGACCCAGTTTGACTATTTATTCACCACCCTGAAAACGGTACTAAAGTGGGGTCAAATACAGCGCAAGTACCATCCTCGCAGAAATAATCAATTCATAAGAGTTCGTCGAAATGTAAAAGCCTTGTGGAGAGTGACGAAGGGAGAGTGAAGGATGTAAAGGAGAGTGAGAGAGTGGCAGGTGGGTGCGTGATGCTGGGAGTGTGGCAGGTGGGAGAGTGATCCTGGAAGTGTAGCAGGTGGGAGGATGCTGGGAGAGTGGCAGATGGGAGAGTGATGGATGAAGAGTGACAAAAACATTAACAACAATCAGAATGTGACGACTTAAAAGATTACAGGGAAAATAATAACAAGAGGAGAAAAAGGATGGGTTGGTAACTCGTGGAAAGTGATGGGTCGGTAAGGTCAAGTTAAAGAGATGGGATTACACTTTCATCTTTATATATTTACATTACATTTCGTTCATGAGTATTGGTACATTTCATGGATATCAACTGCTAAACAGACATCGACCAGACACAGAAAATATCTATCATTCAGAGCATCAGTCTATCAATCAATCTATCTATCTATCTACCTAAATGTTATCTTTATCTTTGATCTCATACACAAATGTGAGTCAGGTGCCTTCAACGATTCAGTTCAGTAACATATAGCTATGAAAAACGCATTGGTTTGAATAACTGTTTCTTCTTTGATCAAATTAGTCCTACATTTGTCACGATTAGCAAGTGAAATGAGGTTTATTTGCTCTCCTTTTCACCTACACCAAGTCTAAATTACTTTGCAGACTGCAGTGATAATGGCTGTGCTTTGGCTGGTGGATCATGCAAGGGGACTTGTGCTGCAGATGAATTTCTCGATGCTGGTGGCTGCACGGGACGGAACTGTGTGTGTTGTATCCCAGAACCAGGTTAGTACTGGTGGATTCCAATGGTGGTCCCAGGCCGAAGCAGGTAGAAAATATGTTATCTTTACATTCTTCCATTGTATGCGCAGTAGACCAAATGCATATGGCTTCCCGATACGCCAAAACATGAACAAAATTTCTTGCTTGAGTTATTCTTTAATCTCCGAATTTTTTTCTTACGGAAATACATCTACAAATGTATCACAATTCTATTGTAGGCTGCAGTGATAATGGTTGTAACATCGCAGGCGGAACCTGCAAGGAGACGTGTGCCCTGGGTGAACGTCATTTACATAGTGGTTGTACAGGAGGAGAGTGTGTGTGTTGTATTCCAGAACCAGGTGAGTGATCACGGAGTTAAACACGGACCTCAGACCAAGGCATGACAGGAAATCACAGGAAACTGCACAGACTTGAAATTTGCATGTTGGAAGACATATTGCTGCATGAGAACATGTGTACTATGTTCTTTTTGGACTGGCACATATTGCAGAAACGTAGCGTTGATGATAGACTTTCATTTGTAACAAAACAATTTGGGTTGCTTAGAAATATGCTTTGCCAAAGGATACTAATATCTTTCCTTGCGTGCCAGTGAGCAAGGGCATACAGCAATATACTTCACTCAAATACAGACCTGAAAAATATGCTTCTTTGAATGACTATTTTTTCTTTGATTCAACTTTTTTTTCTTAATATAATCAAATGGAATCGAGTCTGACCACCTCCTTTGTGACATGTATCTCAACTGAATTGCTTTGCAGATTGCAGTGATAATGGCTGTGATCTGGCTGGAGGATCCTGCAAGGAAAACTGTGCTTTGGGGGAAAAGCTCGATGCTGGTGCTTGTACGGGAGGAAACTGTGTGTGTTGCATCCCACAACCAGGTTAGTGCTCATGACCTCAGAATACCTTCTCATGCCGAAGTAAGGCGAGAAAGCTCAGAGAACCGAGCCTTGATAGTGAAGGATGATATCATGCTATATCATGAGGACATATTAGCATTCCTGTTGAACTTCTGTAAAGAAAAAGAGCAGATTGATGATAAATTGCGTTTAAGCGTAACAACCTGAGATGCTCTGATGTTTGCATTGTCAGACAATGTTTGCTTGTCTCATCGGAACCCACTGATTCCTCAGATGTTAATTTTTTTTTTTTGTTTTGTGTCTTTGGGGAAGTAGTCTGTTAAGGATTCTCACTTTAAGATATATCATTTTAAGTAAATTCTTAGCTAAGGAGTTTCCATAACACCAACCTCCACTTACACAACATGGTCGTCTGTCTCAAGATGATGTTCTGTAGGTGACATATATTCCAGGTTCTTCCTTCTCAGGTATAATCATTTCTCTGTGAAATTGATGAGGGACAGAACCTGATGGAAGGCCTAGATGATCTAGCTATGAGTGAGAGGGTTCGTTTGAGAGTGACAAATGAAGCATAACGATTAGTTAGCGATTGATGGACATTAATAACCAGATGGTAGTTTGCGCATCTACTGATCTTTATACATCTTTAATGACTATCTTTAGTGAGTGTTGACGGATCTATTGGCTATCAACAGCTGAGAGATATCAAAGCTGAGATGAATACCAGACACATAGGACGTCTATACATTTATCTATCTATCTATCTGTCCACTGATTTGTTATCTTTACTCCTATATACACAGGGTGAATCAAATCTACATGATTTTCTAGTAAACTCAACCATACTCACGAAAAATATTCTTGTTTGAGGT
Organism: Panulirus laevicauda; assembly: GCA_032273605.1. NCBI lineage: Eukaryota > Metazoa > Arthropoda > Malacostraca > Decapoda > Palinuridae > Panulirus > Panulirus laevicauda. Next base: position 1,924 of record JAUTXX010487672.1, on the reverse strand, counting down.
ACTCTTTAGCCTATTAGTACATCTGTATCCCCGCTATAAAGAGAGATAATCAAAGTTAAGTTCGAGTCCTCTCCTATGGAAATGTGTCAACAAATGCTCTTCAATTCTGTTGCAGGTTGTAGTGATAATGGCTGTGCCCAGGCTGGTGGGTCCTGCAAGGAAACTTGTGCCGATGACGAACGTCACGATGCTGGAGCTTGTATAGGAGGAAACTGTGTGTGTTGTATCCCAGTACCAGGTTAGTGTCAGTAGAATCAAGCACCGATCTCATACCAAGTCATGGCATATGGTAACAGATAAGCTGAGACTTGATTTTGCATGTTAGAATATTTATTTCTGCTCCAGAGTATGTGTACTTGTCTCTTGGACTAATATATATTACAAAAACGTAACATTGATGATAGACGACATGTATGCAAACATATTCTGTGATGCTCAGATATTTTTTTTCTGCTAAAAGATATCCATATCTTTCCTAGCTTGACAATGAAACTTGACAACTTTGTTTTCTTTATTCTTTTGTGAAGTTTATGTTATCAGTTATCTTAGTCTTGAGTTTACTTATTACTGGATTTCGGGGTAAAGAGTTTCAGACAAAGTATCACACAGTTTTACGACATATTCGTCAATCTCAAATAAGTGCTCAGATGGTGTCAAATATAGTCCAAGTACCATCCTCTTAAGATATGATCTTTTTCATAAAGTTCATCGAAATCTAAAGGGAACAGAGCCTTGTGGAGAGTGACGAGGGAAAAGTGGCGTATGTACCAATCATTGAGGAGTGACGAGTGGAAATTAGGTTAGAGGGAGTGACAGCATATGTTTAATGACGGATCTGAATTACTTTGCAGACTGCAGCGATAATGGTTGTGCCTTGGCTGGTGGGGCCTGCAAGGCAACTTGTACTGCGAGTGAAAAACTCGATGCAGGCGCTTGCACGGGACGGAACTGTGTGTGTTGCATCCCAGAAGCAAGTGAGTACTGCTGGATTCAAAGATCTTTCCATGCCAGTGTGTGGCAGAAAATCTCAGAGGACTAAGATTTGAAACAGAATAATGACAGTGTACTATAGAACGAATACATTAGTAATCCCGTTACCAGATTGACAAACTAGCATTCATTTCGGGTCCTTGTGAACTACATCCACCTATATTTTGAAACTGTGTTTCAGATTGTAGTGATAGTGGCTGTACCAACGCCGGCGGGTCCTGCAAAGAAGCTTGTGTCCCTGGTGAACGTCATGCACATGCAGGCTGTACTGGAGGGAACTGTGTGTGTTGCATTCCAGAACCAGGTGAGTGTTGGTAGAACCAGGTGAGTGATCATGGATTTAAGTTCTCAACGCCAGGATAAGTCAAAACAACTCTAAGAATCGAGACTTGGAAAAACAGATACTATCATGCAGTAACACAGGGACGTACCCATATTTCTTATGAGCCTCTGTATAGCAAGTGTAAATAGATGGTAGGTTTTGTTTAGAAACAATAAACCCCACACACCCCTCACCCCAGATGCTCCGATAACCATATTGCCAAAGAACATTTGTTATTTGTTATCTTGGGTGAAAATCTTTTCTCAGTAATTATCTTCGTCTTGAGTTTGGATATTGAGTTAAGAAGCAACAGTAACACTAAGGCTCCCAGTATGCTCAAGCATTTTTAACAAAAATATTCTCGCTAGAATCACACTTCAGCTTTCGAGTTCTTTCCCAGGGAGCTACGTATGTCTATAAATATTTTGGAATTTTGTTGCAGAATGTAGTGACAATGGCTGCACCCAGGCTGGCGGGTCCTGCAAGGAAACTTGTGGCGATGACGAACGCCATGATGCAGGTGGTTGCACAGGAGGAAGCTGTGTGTGTTGCATCCCAGAACCAGGTGAGTGTCAGTAGAATGTAACACGAACTCCATACTAAGACATGACA
>JAUTXX010487561.1:0-12446 GCA_032273605.1 Panulirus laevicauda | reverse complement strand
TCTCTCTCTCTCTCTCTCTCTCTCTCTCTCTCTCTCTCTCTCTCTCTCTCTCTCTCTCTCTCTCTCTCTCACATGACTTCATTAAAAGAAATACTTTCCTCTGAATTCTAATGACGGACGTTTGAAAATATTTCATCCCTTAATGAAGTGACGCTTAATTTTCCTTCCCTCCCTCCCTCCCCCTTTTCGCTCCTCGTGTAACGCAGTGTTGGAAATTTACTGAAACGTGACAGGCACAACGTCGCGTGACTCTATATTCAGAGGCCACCTCATTAGCAAGGCATCTGAAATTAGGGGAAAAAATATACATACATTGGCGGGCGGTTGTGGGATTGCAAATGCATGTGTCCAACACCAGAACAGCTTCGCTCTCTCTGTCTCCCGACTTTTCTTCGAACTGGAAATGAATGTTTTTGTCCCGTATCTGAAATGGCTTTTTTGAGTACGCGCATCAACAGATGCCTTCACCCCTCAAAATCGACGATGACATTTAAAATATTTACGGTCATTGGAATTTGCAGCAGATAGGAAATTTCGAGTAACATTTTAGAAAAAAGGATGAGTGGAGCTATAGTTTTCGTATGATCTCAGGGCTTCTTGTATTACATTAAATGAATTACTCATTTTCAAACCAAAGCGATACCATTATTTTTTCCTCACCATTTATTTCATGAACTTCGAAATCGAAGTTAATCTCAGGAGTTCGACTTAAGGTACGGCCTTTGACGACCTTTGAATACAACTATGATCCGTAGGAATCATCGTCACGAGAAGTTATGGCAACTTCACTCGTTCTCGACCCCCGCAGGAGGGCAGAACAACAGATGCAGCGGGGACGAACAACGGAGAACAAGCAAGACTTGGAAGCTATTGTGTGTCGAAGGTACATCGAATGCCCTAAATATGACCATCTCCTGCAAAATAATTCCTCAATACTTTACTTATGAAAGTTGATACTTTGCATCTCAATATTTCGATGATCATGCAACAATGATATGATGAGCTGCAATTAGCATACTGGAGATATGTCTTTCGTTATGAATAACATCTAACAGGATATAGAGACAATGTTACAGCGAATGGTTTCAGTTTAAGACCTTCAGACCTCGAAAGGTATTCAATGGTCCTCACTCGGCAACACAGACAAGGTCTGATTTACCCTGATTACGTCCAACAGTATATCAAATGTTTCTCTCGAATTTCATACCTTCCCCCCAACATCCCCCCCTCCCTTTTTTTTTTAAACCCCAGGCAAGGAGAAGTTCATCATCCAGAAAAAAAAAGGTGAAGCCGTGTTAGCTGTTGATAACTTTTCCGGCTGGAACTTTTGAGAAATTTGATCTCTTCACTCGTCCACATGTCTTTTCAACAAGTGAGTTTGCATGGGAACACAGAACACTGTCGAGCGTTGTAGTTTTACAGCGGAATATTATCATATCTGGATCCCAGTACACACACACACACACACACATATATATATATATATATATATATATATATACATATATAGGCATTACCAAAGCAGTACGAAATACCATGAACCATCAAATTGGCCCAAATTTATGCTTCAGTAGATATGTATCAACAGTTGCAATATCTGAACGACAGAATATTCAAGCTTAAAATCTTTGAAATTATTCAAAAAAAATGCCAATAAGTCACAGTATTGTAATATCTCAGTGAATACGAACCATATTCTTGATCCGTGCAAAGTGCCAATGGCTCAAAGAAAGAGAAGCTTAGATGCTGGAGGTGGTAGAGGAGAATTTGAATGTAGAAGGCATTCCAGATAATCCCATATGCAAGCTATACCAAAGCTGCCGAGAGAACAGATCTTCACTTCGGCAAACCCATATTTTCTCTCACTCCCCTCCGTTAATCTTCCTACATCTGTAGTATAACACCCTTAGTTTCCCAAACACCGGATATAGTCGGTAGGGAAGGACTGCTCTTAATACCAGGTATTGACTTCAGCAAGGGAGGTTCGTCGACAGCTCCAAGACGGCAGGGGGATCCAATTCCTCAGGTCATAGACTTATCCACACCTTATAACCGGTAGTAACCGAGACCATGTTAAGATCACACACATCTCTCCTTGCCCAGTAGAACATAACAGTGATAATATCAACCTCATTACGTCCAAGGAGACACCATTTGCAAATACGTGGACGCAGGTAAGATTATAAAGGTTTTAAGATCAGTCTCCCCTTTCTGGATACATCATTAGGGATATAAGAGGGAAAAGACGTGCGTAATAGGGTATCCAAGACTGTCTGGCTCAGTCCTGAGGCTCCATGGTTACCCTATAACAAGATTTACATAGGACTATAAAGGAATTCAAACAACGACAGACCACTGGGTCCTTACGAGACAAACATACCCGCTCTACACTTAACATACCAGCCCCTCCTACACCAGGTAACTTAGGATCCTGCCCTGCACTAAGTATCCTACATCTATTGCGTCCTACATTAGACATCACACAGCAGCTCCAGCTTGTATTAAGCATCATCAGACACCTCATATCTACACCTGATATAATACTGTTACACCTCTATACCAGATCTCATACTAGACCTTCGAGTTTCACTACAATACAATAGTTTCGTCCACCACCAGATATCGTATGATAGCCCGTACCTACACCATATATCACACGACTGTCTCATTCTACGACCGCTTTTCTACGCGATAGCCTCACCGTTGGCCTAGGTATGAAGCAACAGGCAGATACTCATAAAACCCTTAGTGTCCAAGCCTGGCCCTCAACCCGGCAGAAATACGAGGCGTAACAACGTATTATGGCCAGTATATCACATGGTAATATGGAGCTGACCCACTGTCTCGTATCGCAGGGGATAGCTGCAGCCTCGATACTCATTTGTTACATTTTTAGGTCTCGTGAGTTACGAGCAACAGGTCAGTGTGGGCGACAGACGTAACCATACGTTGTAGCACAGGTCGTGGCAACTCTGCGGTGGAATGTCCTCCTAGACGAGCAGTAATGGTACTTTCTGTCCCTTGAGTTTCCCCCGAGATGCAATCTCCCAAACTCCCTCCGCTCTCTCTCCCTTCTTTTCCTCCCTCCCACTCTGCTTGTGTGTGTGTGTGATGATGTTACTTCTACTGTGAACATTTAGCTGCCTTCCTCCTCCTCTTCTCCTTCCTTGTCTTCTTCCTCCTCCTCGTCGTCTTCTTCCTCGACACTCCCATACCCAGTTGCATTTCTTTCTCTCTGGACACAGTTTCTCCTTCCTCCTCCAAAAAAGCTTTTCTTCGGCAGGGAACGTCCTGCTCCAGCCATAGATGCAGTTTGGTCGCTCCCGACGTCTTTCCATCTCCTCCAGTTATTCTTCCTCTCCGTAAGACACCCATAACCCTCCTCTTCCCCAGTAAGATGTCCTCAGTCTTCCCTTGAACGATCTTTGATCTTCGTGCTATACTCATCATTCCATCATTTATCTGGAACGGATAAAAGAGAATCATTATCCACGTCGAACGATTCAGCTATCATTTGTTACACATAGAGGGTATTTCTGACGGTGCCAAGTATCAGCATATATTCTAAATGTTATTTACTTCCTGGGTATATATATATACTAAGCGTTGCTGGAACACCTTAACATACGCTGTCAATCTCTCATTATCCCCAGCAGTACAAAGGGACTTCTCTCTCCTCACTCATCAGTGGTTCTTCCCCTCTCCTCTTCTTATCGGGTCTTTCTTCTTCGTGTTACCCGAATGCAATCCTTTCAACTTTTCACTCGAATCATACCCCTCCTTCAGGTTTTACCAGGGGCTCTCCATCCCCCCCCAACTTTCCATCACAGGGGCCTCCTTCCCCTCACCATCTCGCCAATGGACTTTTCTCCCCGCTTCTCACCCGAGCTCCCTCTTTTCCCCTCCCTCTCATCCGAAAATCTGCCTCCTCAGCCTCTCACCAAAGGACTTTTCTCTTCCCACACTTCTCGGAGACACAGCGCAGCGTTCTTTGGTTGGCAATGCAGCGTGCAGGGTTTGACAGAACATCCGGTGCAACTTTCCCCTCCTCAAAACTTTCCTCCCTATGCATGACTGCTTCCCTCTTCAGCTTGTTTCCTCCCCCTCTAGCCTACTCTCCTTTAGTAGCTTGCTCTTCCTCCCCTAGCTTGCAGTCTATATCCCATCCATCCGTCTGCACTTCACTCCATAGGCATCTCCAGTTTTCCACAAACTTTCCAGCTCCAAAATAACCTCTACTCCTACATCTCACTCACCCCAAAAGAAATATCAATAAAGCTATTAGTTATCTGCTGCTTGATTGACAATCGGGAAGATTCAAATGATTTTCCTCTTAAAAATCATTTCAAACTCCCAAAAGACAGGGTCAGCAATAGAGCAAGATAGCTCCAACGTGTGCATTACTCCACCCTCGTATATAAACGAGAGTTCTTAGTCGCTGAAGGGAGGCCAATGACAGCATTCACCACCTTCCCATCTGGCTGGCTCACGCAGCCCGGCGATCATTGCAGCTAATACACCAGTGGTATACAAGTCCATCTGTTCCAGCCTGACTCAACACTGACATACTGTATCGATTGCTCTGGCCTGGCTAACACAGACATACTGTGTTGAAACCAAACCCGACAGCTATTGACGTGGCTGGTTCTCGAAACAAAAGAAGCAGATATATTATCTTCAATGGTAACACATCCACTTACTGCCACACTTCCAGGTCTCAGATACCCCTGGAAAAGACCTACCACCAATACTGTAACACTTTCACCCGCTGCTTATCTGTTAAGGTCCATAAGACCACTGGAGAGAAGGTAAAACAAGCACTAAAACCCACTGTTGAAACTCATGGGTCCTCAAGACCACTGAAGAAGGCAATTCCAACACAAGACTCACACTTACTGAAGGTTTCCGGGACAATTGGAGAAATACTTCCATCTCGGTTACTTAATAGCTGAAGAAGAGATGCTAAATATCCTTTTATAATAAATCCTTTCCCCACTTTAGAGAGGTGGATAAGGTGCACATGCACTAGAGGGGAAGAGTTATTACCTAAAAGCAAAACTGTAAAGCTAGTATCACGTAAGACACCCTAATGTCCATTGCGCTTCACTTCTACCATAGATAATCACATATTACTCATATATCATACTTTATTAGAAGACTTTAGTCGACGAGAACAGACACTATATTTCATTACTGTTTTTACTTTACTTCTGCACGATTCTGTTCAGGTCTTGAAAAGAAGAAAAATCAATGAACGAAGTTTTTTGCTTAAGCCACATTAGGTACTAAAAGTGTGTGGTGTAAAATAGCTATCGAGGAACCTGCCATCACAACGAATCTACTTTTACCAAAATCCTTTCAAAAGGGTTATAAAACTGTAATCTATTTTCGTCACAAGAACTAATGAAAAGAGGGAACCCTTAATTTACCGGGATAGAGGGCGCTGTAATTAGGTGATGTATACCAATTTAGACATAATTTTTACTTGTCATCACACACTTTCCATCTCCTTTTAGTCTTCCCGAAGAAACTAAACATTTTTCGTCCTCCCTTCTCCCCTTGACTGATGTGTGTTTCGATCTCTATCTTTCTCGTCTTCTTGCTCCATATTTACCCCACCATACCCACTATCGTGCGGACATACTACTAGTCTTATAGCTTGGACATTACTCCGCATCCACTGCGTAAAGGATACGCTCCGTGTCCACTGAGAAAAGGACATTACACCCCACTTCCGAAGCATAAGGTCAAAGTTTAGCGTCCACTGTGACTGGACATGATCTTCAACATGGTGGGGATGCTATCCAATGTTCTCTGTCATAGGTGTGTTTCCCGACGATCGTGGGAACATGTTCCTTGATCATTGTCATATGGAGATGGTCTGTGTCGATAGTGGGAGGGACATGGTACATGTCGGGTGTCGCCGAGGACATGGACCGTGCCGGCCGATGGGAGAACAAGCCCCATGTCGGCTGTCCAGAGATACAAGCTCCCTGTCGGAGGCTGTGACATTCCTTGTGTTGTAGGCGCCGAGTGTGGGTGGCCGCGTCAATCTCTATGCCCCTATGTCAGCACAGTAGTCTCGAAGACTTAATGGATGGCTAAGATAAATGGTGACACGAGACCCATTTACATCGTCCAGACTATGTTTAAATTTGCATTATTTAAGTACGAGAATCCAGTCTTCATTAGTTTTAGAAAGAAAATGTATGGGAATCCAATTTGGTGTCATCTCGCCATAACACCAGATTTCTTCAATAGCTGGTGTATATCATTCTATACACGATTCAATGCTCTGCGTTCAAGCACCGAAGCAGATTTAACTCTGCGCCTCCTCTGCTATACTCTTATGACAGTGCAGTGCCACCTCCGCTAATATGATCTAGGGTCATTGACGTCTATATGCCACTGCAGTGCCAAGAAACGAGATCGTACCTTCCCTTTTCGCTGCGATGCACCTACTTTAGCTAGCACGTTTGCCGACCTGGGTGTACCGCGTGAATCAGCGAGCAAAGGAATGACTACTTACAAAGGGAAAGATACCCAAGCGAGAGACATCAAAGCCTTAGAAAATGAAGATTGTGTATGGTAACTCTTAAGTGTGCTGCGAGCCAGACTATGCTCTGTTATACACGAAGGAGAAAGGTGGATGAATTGTGTATTCTAGGACTGACAGAGAGTGTCAGACTCTATACCATGTAGCAAGTGGGTAAAATAGCAGATCTTAAGGTAGAATAAAAGGGGTAGACTATCTCCACGACTACAAAATCATCTGAACGTAAAGGACACTTACTGAAAGTGGAGGAGGGTCACCATAGGAGTGACACGGGGCTCCTCCTTGGAACTATCTATGCTATGACATGGCGAGAAGGACTGGCTTCGTACGTGAACGTGTTTGCTGATGATGCCTATACAAAGAACGATGAGCACTGAATCAATCGCCTTATAGAAGGACCTAAACAAGTTATCATGATGAAATTTAACCCCAAATGAATGCGAAATGATGAAGATCGGATACACAATGAGAAGGACTTGATACGAATATTATCTAACAGGATATAAGCTCCAAGAACCTGTCTCAGAATGACTTGGGAGTCGAAACAGTACCTCGACTACCGCCAGACCTCCCCATCTTAAGGAGAACTTAAGGAAACGAACTGTCTTGTGGTTAACATTAGATTCACATTTAAGGAAACAAATAGGGAAATTCTGAGGGGGTAATACTCATAGCGTATATTAGGCTAGAAGTAAAATACGCTTCTCGTGTTTGGTCACCGCAGATCAAGAAGCACCAAGAACCAATAGCAAAGGTTCAGAAGAGGGCAATAAAGATGGTCCCAGAGACAAGAGAGAAGAGTTACAGTTAAAAGAGTAGAAACCACATATTTGCTCTACATGGAAGAGAGTCCAGGGCGACTTTATGGTAACCTTTAAGTTACTAAACTGGTTTGACGAGCTCGATAGCGTACAGATCGAAAGCTACAACGATGTAAGAACCAGAGGCTATTAAGAAAATTGCCAGAAAAGATGTAAAGAACTACTTCTATACTATCAGAGTCATGGGTAAAGGAATACGCTACATGATAAAGCCGAGAGTCACGACAGTATACAAAAACTTAAAGATGTGTGGCACAGAAAGCTCAAGAGAACTCCCTTCCTGTACTGGACCAATAGGTAATTACAAAAGTAATTGCATTATTGAAACAAACCCAGATAAACAGGAAGATGACACGGAACGGCTAGTATAAAGGACAAACATAAACAAAAATGATCAAACTCGCTTACACACACACACACACACACACACACACACACACACACACCTTCCCCTCCAACCGAGCCACAACCGTCTTCGGTGGACCACTAAATGCTTCCGCAATGAACTGGGCCCAAATGTTGAGTAGATACTTAAATGGGTGAAGGGAAGAATGGATTTGTAAATGGGGAGAAATCTTTCTTGCGAGTATTCCATGTAGATGGGAAGGACTGCAACAAGCTTAAAGGGAACGGTAAATGATGGCAATGATGTTTAAAGATTATCATTATGGGGTTAATTGCCGATAAAAGACAATCCACAGAGAAATGACGAGTGTATGAGGGGGAAGAAAATGGAGATGAATGGAGACAAGAGTGACGAAGTGGCGAGGTGTTGGAAATCTGGCATGTCGAAGAAATGTCAGATGGCGGCAAGTTTGACTGGATAGCTTTCAGAATCTGAGATATTCGAGGGCCATATTACTCATGCTTGGAGTCTGGAGAACGAGTTATCGGAACGTAGGGTCTTGAAAGACCAGGAAGGTGTGGTTTATATATTCTAAAGGCTTGGTTTATCCTCCCTTTTTCTATGGCATCAAGCGATGGCTTGTGGGACAACGAGAGAAAATGGGAAATCAAAAGAAGACAAATGGTCACGGAGGATTTGCCAATAGTTAATTAGCGATATTGACACTGATGAACGAGCATATAGATTTTCTTTATTACATTTTTTTTTAATTATCTTGATAAAGTAAAGAGAGGAGCCCGAGCGAGAATTGAGAATGTTAAGAGTGATATATGACACGATTAAAGGACCGGATGGTGAACGGCAAAGAGTTGGAGGTTACCATCGTATATGGAGAGGATTGTTGCCCAAGAAATAACAAGAGTTACTGTAGTGATGATGCGAAGAGAAGTTTCATTTGATGGCCAGAAGTGAGGAGGAGAGACAGAGGCGTGTACGGAGGCATAAAAAGTATTCATGTGGCAAATTTTATACGTGGCCCTCAGTGGTATAATGGTTAGTGTTACTGACTAAGTCACCGCATGGGTTCGAATCCTGGGTGCGGCTGTCGGCCCACATCCAACTTAAGCATTCATCCTCCCATTAGGACTGGTCGATAGATGTGTACCTAGCTTAGGCTGGAGTACTTGTGTGTTTATATACACAAGTTTAAAGAAACTGTGTATATACCAAGTTAACAGACGGGTGAACACGTTTTAAGCGTTCAAAGAGCATCGTAAATCATACTTTAATACCAATTTCACAGAAACAAAATTGAATTCCAATGAATTCGTAATTCTTATCCCTCACATTCACACATGTTTGGCTACAGTGACCAGCTTAGTGGGGCAGACTCTAGATATCCACGAATCAGTTCAGGCAAAGTCGACTACGTAACACTCCTTCGGGTACTTTGTAAACTCGAGTGGGAGAATGGAGGAGGAGGAGAAGGAGGAGGAGGTTGTGAGAGTGGTGGCTGCAGGGGCATTATAACTCCTCCCTGACTGTATTGTTGTGGCGGTGGAGTTCATATGAAAGCTTTTCGGTTTTTTTTTTGCGTTTTATTTTTTTTCTGCCTGATGCCATCAAGAGAGAGAGAGAGAGAGAGAGAGAGAGAGAGAGAGAGAGAGAGAGAGAGAGGTGTTATCTCGTGCATCTAGCGATACAGCGAGGGTCGCCGCGCTGGTGGTGGTGGTGGTGTATTGTGTAGTGATGGTGTTGTCAGTAGCGATGATGAGAGTCAAGGCGAGAGGAGTGTGGCGATTGAGTATGTCGTAGTGATGACATATGATGAAAGTTTAGCGCACGGTTCGGAACGCTATCAGATATAAGGGGTATATGTTCCAACTCCTTCACTGTCAGAGTTCACATGTTCTATAATAACCTGTCTTATGCTTGTGAAAATTCGTATCCCAACTGATGTTCTCAAAAGAAATCTATTTGAATATGTAATTTCCTCGACTATACATCTCTTTCGTGAGTCCAAGATTCCTCGCTGACGTTTTTATGACTTCGATAACCACGTAGTCAAATTTGGGTATTGCACGATCACTTTTTTTTCCTCCCCCATCTGTTGCATCGTATCTTACGTTTTCAATTTCCATGTTCCTATGCGGAAAGATGAGATCTCATAATGATGGCGTAATGGCGAGTCTGATAGTAATGTGTTGAGTGACACGCTGATTTAAGAACTTTTCATGCATACCTTAAAGAACTTCTGTCTCCTTTCTGTCTCTTATGGATGTATAAATCATCAAAGTCTACTTCTTCATCACTGAAATCCACCATAAATCCACCAGTAAAAACACATTTACTGTCTTTCAGCTGATGGCTACATAACTTGAAGCCTAGGGCAGTAGCTCACACCGATTCGTATGGCAATTTAGAAACTCAAAAATGTATCAAAATTCCTAAAATTGCAGTTCAGAGAAGCAATGTCTGTTCCGATGCAAGTTGTGAAATGAACGTTACCGGATTATCCTCCTATATTAGTGCTTTATATTATATATATATATATATATATATATAAACCTCAGAACACTTTTCCAGAGGCTGTGCCAGCTCCAAGTCTGCACTGCACTCTGTAACTGGGACAGGATATGGTCTCCTTTGAAGCGAGAGGTTATGTGACGAGCGTGTACTCTTGTTTCGTCAACTGACAATGCGACACAGCCTCACCCACTGGTGTGACGACGCCTCACTCAGGGTGACAGACCCGTCAACGAACTTGCCGCTCCAAAGTAGCCCATCTCCTCACTGTGTTCCAAAGGAATAGCACACAGTCTTGAAGGTGAGGGGAAGATCTGGCTAAGACGTCCGAGAGCTATGCAGTCAAAGTTGTATACAGCATTACCGATACGAATCCTTGAAGGAGACGACTGCATTCGTTGCTAGAAATTCTCTTTGGTGTTCTTCAAAGCCAAAACCCATTATACGGCTACGAAGGGAACACCACAGCGTTAGAAATGAGATAGATTAACTCAAGGTTAAGCAACAGTGAGCTTCCCTCTGTTTTACCCTTCGTCTGAATTGTCTTTGCCCACTTGCGATCTGTAAACTTTCGCGAATTAGAGTAATTTCAAGAAATTATCATTTCCTTTTATTAAATCTAGGATACCTGGTAACTAAACAGTTGTACACGAGGCTCCTATTCTCCGCTGCATAAAGACACTATTCATTTCCAGGAAGCGCAAGGGAAGAAGCGAACCCAGAAGAGGTACACAACACACTCCATCATACAGCACAGAGGGGAGTGCTTCATTTACTCGTGGACGCCCGTAGGGAATTCTTTTTCCTGTCCACTTCCAGTGAAATACGACTCACAAAGACTTCACACCCAGGTTGCTGAGGAGAAATAACTTGCCAGCTTGGTAATGAATTGGACAGTTTTTTCCTGAACTTTAGGTTCATTCATTAATCAGATTCTTAATGAATATCTTCTCATACAAAATGTCACACGAAGAACATTACATGGAAGCTTTAGCGTAAGGATTGTTATGCACACACACACACACACACACACACACACACACACACACACACACACACACACAATTGTGAAACCACAAGACCCCTTTAATGGGACTCTTGCAGCATGGGGGGCTGCGCTTCACACAGAAGCAGAGTGACGTGGAATCCTTCAGAATGGAGAGGCTATCAAGGGTACAGCCTTACGACAGTGCGTCCGCATGTCCAGGAACACCCTCTCACTCCCACATATGTACCGTATGAATATATATATATATATATATATATATATTAGTAAATCACACATAGAACAATTGTGCGAGTAAACTTCTGGAAAAATAAACACAGAAGCTCCAAGTTTTCGACTGTATTTCGTATCCTTAAAAATGGCTTGAAATATACTGGAAAGCTTGGAGCTTCTGGGCTTATTTTTTTTCCAGCGAGTTTAATCATCTCAGCAGAGAAGTTGCAGAGGTCTTACAGCCTCCTCAAAGAACTCCGTCCAAAGCAGTCGATAATTTCCCTGCTACTGGAAGCAACGCAGCTTTAGACCTGCATAAACCACTGAAGGAAAAAAGGTCATAAAGTATATTCCTTATGTCAGGGGGGGTATATTCGTTTTGTTTAGGTGGTGTATTCCTTCTCCAAGAAACTTGACCTGTACCTTCTAATGGGACATTGTGATCTCACCCAGCAAGACTTAAATTTTAATATGCTGAACTGATGGATCCAGAGATTACACTCGTTTCGTCAATCCTTCTGCTTACCGCACACACGTTAGCGGTATAGATCCTTAAAGAACACCAATTACCATGTACTATAACACTGGTAAAAGAACACCTGTTATCGTGAACATAGCTCACAGCATTATGATAACAGGTGAAAAGGTAAAACAAGAGACATCTCGCTCTGATTACTTTATTAGCGCTCATTTGCCAGAGGATAATATGCTAGTCTCCCCTTGACAATATTAATGGAATGGTTTTGCTGGAGGATGAACACAGCTGACAGCTTAATGGGATGCTGCCTCGCTGATATCTAATGATTATTGTGGACACAAAAAAAAAATTTGGTACGTGTAGGGAGGCCTAATGTTCTTCAGTTTCGTGGTCACAGACACATATTTAGGATGGAGACACCATGCGAGAGACGAAGATTTGAAGTTATGAAAAAGATAAAAGGCGAAAAGACAAGTGGAGAGAGAGCGAGAGAGGGAGAG